>WAAF01009355.1:19720-40899 GCA_013400475.1 Tricholaema leucomelas | reverse complement strand
GGAGCCGGCGCCTGCGGCTCCCCCTGCAGGGCGGCGCGGACGGCGCGGGGCGGGAGCGGCGGCGGGGCCGGACCGCGGCGGGGCGGCGCGGAGACCCCCGGCTGCAGCCCTTGCCCCGACGGGACGGAGGCGGAAGAGCCGCGACGGATGCCAGTGGCAGCAGAGCAGCTGCCCAAGGGCGAGCGAGCGGCGGCGCCGATACCGGTACCTGGAGCCGTGCGCTCGACAGCCCCGAGGCTTTACCTGGCGGCCGGCGGCAAGCGGGCCCCGGCGGGCTCTGCACCAGCACGGGCAGACCGGAACAGCATCTCGCAGAGCGGCTGAAGGAGAGACTGGCACTCACTTGGGGAAGTTCAGCTGGTCTGCAGGGATCTGCGAGTGACAGAAGCGGGCTTTCAGTGCCCGCGATCTGCATACAATGGGAGCGAGAGAGGGAGGCTTTCTCCGCACATTGTTCTAAGCACCTACTCCTTTCCAGGCTGGAAAAGCCACCAGCCCAGGGCTGTCCCAAGTGGCGCAGTGCAGAGATGTCCCGCTCCAGCAGGGACACCTTCACCCTCTTCTCTGCTTCACCGTCACCACTGCCCATGGAAAGCAAACCGTTACTGCTCTGCAGTGTTTCAGAGTTCTCAGTACAGCTAGTGAACATTTTACAGCAGTTCCACATTCCCACTGAGTAGGTCTTTGCGGATCCCACCATGCGCCCATGCCCTTCCTGCTGGGGCCAGGCCGGCGGCGGCCTGCCCCTAGGGCCTGTACACGGCCCCAGCCATCTCCCGTTCCTCTGCAAGAGCAGACTTGGGGAACAGCCATGACTCAGCTCACAGAGATTTTGCAGCGGGGAGACAACCTCTCAAGAATGTGAACCCACTGCTCTGTGGGACACCATCTACGTTTTTTCACACAGTATCACAGTATTACCAAGGTTGGAAGAGACCTCATAGATCATCAAGTCCAAGCTGTTACCACAGAGCTCAAGGCTAGACCATCATTTCTATTTTTCAGCTTTACATCTTAGCGAGTCAGTTGTCTGCATGCTGCTATTGGCTGGGCATCACAGACAGGAAAAAACACCACCCTGACTCCACACCTCCCACCAGCTCCATGGCAGAGCCCAGCCTACGACAAACAGCAGCCAGCCCAGACCCCTCCATGCAAGAGACTGCCATGGCTTGGGTGCTCGTGCCACACAAGTCAAGTTTTCATTCCCGGATTCCCAACCCCAGAGCTGCTTTGCTCACACACAGGACCAAATGCACATCCCTGTGCCCCACAGACAGCTGGCTCTGCCAGCCCTTTCTGGCAGCAAGAGCATGAATGATGCTGTGAGCTCTTTCAGTGTATCAAAAATGCAGGGAAGGAGCAGCAGAACTGGCACCAGCCACTTCAGCACCAACCTCGAAACCCCTGAGCATCTAAACATGAACAATTCAGCACCAGACACCTGTGCTGCCCTCCACTCCACCCTTACCCAGACAGGAGAGCAGGCTGCCACGCAGCTGCCTTGGCCACAGGGCCCAGCAGAGCCCAGCACGATGCTCCTGACACAATGGGAGTCCTGCGGGGAGAAAAGAAAAAGTCATTTTCCTCAGGAAGTTACAGAAAAGGCTGCAGTCATCTACCACACCCCAGCATGCAGCGACTTGAAGAGCCACATCTACCGAGAGAAAAAGCAGTGCTGGGAGTCTGTGAGACATGGAGAAGCCTCCTGCACACATGCTGCAATATTGATATATTTAGAAGCACTGCTGCCCACGGGAGGCCTGGCACAGCTTTATCAAGAACGCTGCCAGCAGGATCAGGCAGCACTCGTGTGATGGCCTCACTTACGCCCTGCACCACCGGCAGTGTTTGCCCACTCCTAGTCAGTGTTCCACGAGATGTGGTTTGCAGCTGCGCCTGAACCAGAGGGGCTGCAGCAATTAGCTGCCTGCTAGCACCTGCTGCATCTGTTCAGTGCTGCTCCTCTCAGGGCAGTGTTTCCTATACTGTAGGGGTTGGCTCTCATCTTTGGCCCAAACAGACTCTCTCACAGTGCAATCAGTGGAAGCTGGGACCCAAAATACTCCCAAGGAGCAGGGCTGCAGTTTCTAAATGTGATTCTGTTTCTGAATACATCACAAAGTCAGTCCTTCAGTAAGCTGGTTTCTTCCGGCCAGCCCACCCCCAGCACATTGTCTTACAACTTCCCTGAGCCACAGATGTTCACCAATATGATTTTGAGGGACCCCAGAAATCCTTCATTGGGTGTTTCTTTTCCCAGACAGAACTTTTCTTGGAGCTAATTACTTTTAAGCCGTTTGCTGCATGCAATGTTGACTGTGTTAAATGAGCAAGGCACAGAAGAAGCAAAGCAAATGCCCAAGTGGTTTCACAGGCCTGGCTGATAATGGCACCCCAACCAGCTTCTAATGGTTCCTAGAAATTACTTTTTCCCTCCCCCTAAAAGCATTCTCACACCACTACCAAAACCGCCAAACCACTGATCCCTTCCTTCACCAGCCACTCCAGTCTGGAGCTGTCCCTGTTGCCACCTACTGATTTGCTCTGTGCAGCTGGGAATTCTGCAGTGTTCCAAGATGCCCAGGATCAGTGTCAACACCTCCCAGAGTGGCCGAGCCAGATCTCCTCTTCCTTTCTGCTGCCCATTTCTCACCCCTGCCCAAGCGTTGGCAGAGAGCAGCTGCTGAGCAGCTGGGTGGTGTGCTCACTTCCATCCTGCAGCACAGGCTGAACCCAGCTGATGCCCTTCTTCTGAACCATGGAATGCATTGGTTTGCTATGATTTTATGCTCTTCTCCCTCTCAAGTACCCAGACTGACTTCAGATCACCTTTCTCCTTGTGCATATTCACTGCGGGTTGCCCTTACCTGCAGACACTTCTGCTTCTGCCCCCTTACCAGCAGCCAGGGACAACAGTAAATGGGCAGCCAGGAGCACAGCAGCTGCTGTGGGCTTGTCTTGTGCTTACAACGTGTGGAGGGGCAGCAGTGCTGCACAGTGTTAACTTTCATTGCCTTCTTACACATTAAAAACAGCGTAACTACGACTGCTATGGCTGGATACACTTGGAGAAGGGATCACATGAAGGCTGAAACTACCAGAAAACAAACCAGCTTCCAGCAGCCAGGAGAAGGTACTGCCACACACTTGGAGCTGGCTGCTGGCTCAGGCTGTGAGCTGAAAGCAATCCAGGACTGCAAGAAACAAGGTTCTCTGATTCCCCTGTGTACAGCCAAGAAGGGCTTTTTCATTCCTGAAAAGCAGAGCTGCTGCAGCAGCCTGGGTACTGTCCCCTAGCTGAACAAGCCAAACTCCTGGATTTTGGGCAGCTGGAAAGTAGCAATAGGAGACTATTTCCACTTATCAGGCTTAGCTCAACTAGTAAACACTACAAAGACTCTGTAGAATACAGGTTGAAAAGCTTCCTTCAGAAAGATAACAGCAAAGTAAATCACAATTGAGTTTCATCTGTTAATGGTACCCACCCTTCTCTTTGATGAGACTGCATTGGCAACAGTCTGCTTAGGCACCTCAGTGATTCCACTGTAAACAAAACCCCAAATCAGCAGCAACATAGAGGAAAATCATACTTACACCCTGAGGCTCCTGTGTGAGAGACCAAAAACCATCATCAGTTTGTCCTGAACAGAATCTGCACAACTTAACGTGCTGGTTTTTTTTGTAGAAAAACTATTTCTGTCTTTAAGAGATTGTTTACCAGTTCTGAGCTCTTCTCCATCATCAAACTTTGCTTTCTAAACAGAGGGAATCATCACTTTGCGAAGCAGCACCAAAAGGAGCCCTGCATTAGCACACGAACGCAAGGCTGTTGCACAGGACACTTCAACTGCTGGCTGCTGGCTTGTGCATAGTCCTGCTGCTGCAAGCACTGCCCCCAGCTCCTCAAAGCAGGGACAGGCACTGGTGTCAGGCAGAGAGAAGGCTTAGCTGGAGGTCCTCTGGGAACACTGGCAACTCCTCCACCATGACAGACAGGTGTATAAACAAACCCCCACACGTGCAATTAATTCTCTCACGTTGTTCAGCATTCAATATTCATCAATTTTGAACTCAATGTAACAAAGAACAATAGACAGGAGCAGCTAGCAGCTCTTTTTGGGCATTTCCAGCAGCAAATTTTGCTGGAAGTGCCCATGGCTAACAACTGAAGAAGGACAAATGTCAAAAGCCAAAGCCTTCCCACAAACTGCTCTGCTCCAGCATCGGACATCAGCATTTACCCAGGCTTAAGAGAAAGAAGCTAAAGTTAAGGTAAGGTTCATGCTCACAGTGAAATGCAAATCACATTCCCAAGACTGTTTAATTCTGCCATTTGCACTCAGGTCAGGAACAAAAGAAGGATTTTCAGGGATTTCATATCAGGAGCTGGCCCAGTCTCCACAGAAGGCACTGCACAAGCAGACTTCTCTGTTCAGCAGGACAGACTGGGAGATGCAGTTCAATCTAAATTTAAGCACTTTCTGTAGACTATGAATAGAAGCAAAACTGGTAGCATGAATCATCACGTGGGAGCTGCAGAGCAACAGCTATTTACTTGGTATAATAATAATGTAAAGAAGTTACCTCTCTGCAGTAAGTGAACTGTTGGGGTTGCAAGGCCCAGCAGAAGTCAGATGCTGATTCTTCACCGAGGCTGCTCTCGTTTTATTCTTCAGGAGCAAGGAGAGGACCGGAGACACAACGTGCACAACACGAATGTGAGACACAAAGTAGTTACTGACCCTGCTGCCCACCACTCCCTGCTGGGAATGCTGCTGCAAAATGTTGGAGCTTCATAGGTTTACAAAACTAAGCTGGTGCCCGGGCAACCTGTTCCAATGCCTGTAGGACACCTGCACCTCTGGCTACCAGGAAAACCATGGCATGCCCCCACCTTTCTGCCCCGCTGGGCTGACAGTCCAACTGGACTGTTTTGTCAGAGCTTTCTAGGGAAAGATTTTTCAGAAGGATTAAAACCGTAACAGCTCCTATACTGCAAACCCTCCTGGTGCTCAGCAGCCCTGAGGACCAAGCCCTGCAGTGTTGTGGCTTGGCTGCACTGCAGTGGATGGACTGTGAGCACGCCCCCCCAGGGACAGGCAGAGTTAACTCAGCACAGTGGCACTTCGGGGCTCTGGGGATATTTATTTTTGAAAAACATGATTCTGTCAACAGCTTAGTGAAGTTGTCTCCAGACTGTTATGTCTCCTGCTCAAGTTTCTTTCATTTTTAAGAGCTTAACTTTTAGGCTTCTGGCTTGGATGAAAAAGCCTAAAATGGTTTAAGAAAAGGAGGCATAAACAAGGGCAGAAGCTCTGTGCAGCACTGGGAGAAGCACAAATACTTCCTTGCACTACATCATAGATGGAAATGCTTAGCAGTAAAAAATACTGTGATAAGACACTACTGCTGTGTTCAACTCTATTTTCATACTGAGATCAAGGAGGTTCCAAAGAACTGAAAATCCTAAGGGCACAGAACCACTAAGAAAGTCCACACCAGACCTGTCACACAGACAACTTCAGCTCTGCAAGCCATGGGGATGCAGAGGGCAAGGGCAGAAGGGAAGACTGGTGAAAGCCTTACCTTGGATTAGGGTTGGTGGCACCAGTCCCTACTTCCCTTTTTAAGTTCTGTCATGGGCTGAGCTACTCAATCCCATGCTGCCCTCATGCCAGCTACAAGACAGAAGCGCAGGCTGCAGCAGGAGGTTCCATGGGAACAGAAGGAAAAAGTTTTTCACTGTGAGGGTAGCAGAGCCCTGGAACAGGTTGCTAGAGAGGTTGTGGAGCCTCCTTCTCTGGAGACATTTAGAACCCACCTGGATGTGTTCCTGTGTGACCTGCTTTAGATGATCCTGCTCTGTCAGAGGGGTTGGACTGGATGATCTCTGGAGGTCCCTTCCAGCCCCTAATCTCCTGTGATTCGCTCTTGCAGTGCCTTTGTTCAAGAAAACACAAACACATTTTGCTATTTGCAATCTTTATTTCATGAATAATTAAGAAGAAAACATGGCAACATTGGCAAATTGAAGGCATACATACTAAATACTCATACAGAATACACTATGGAGAAAGTAAATGCCCAGATCTTTAGTGGTCCTTGCAACTAAAAGCATATTGGTCCTCCAAAAGGTTTAGCTTAAAATATGCTTGCTGACCTTTCAAGTCCCAGTGATGAACAGCTTTTGCCTTTCCAATCAGAAAGAGGTGAAATACAATTGGAGCAGACTGCCACATTTTTCTCAAACCTCTACTTCTTAGCTCTAACCAGAAGCAAAATATTCTTTTCCTCCTTACCTTTTCAACATATACAGCAAGTGCTCAGGAGAGGAGCACCCCTGGAAGCGTCTGGTGGCGCTGAGAACCTGCCAATGAGCACATGTGGATGCACACAGGGATGTGTGTGTGTGCAAACCTCTGTACAGGTCAGACATCCACACAGGCCAATGGCTGTGTGCAAACCACCCGAAAGGCGCTTGGAAAAGGAAAGTACCTGTGGTCTAGAACAAGAATCACTCAGCCCAGCCAGATGCTGGCAGGTCAGTCCAACAGTTGTGTTTCAAGGGACCATAAACCCAATACAAATCAGAAAAGCAGAATGGATGAGAAAAGCTTTTAAGAATGAGTGGTTTCTACATCATCTCTAAATGCCATGGAAAATAAGCTTTAAATAAGCTCTTTAGAAGGTACTATTACTGGCTGCAGTGTCATCTCAAACAAGGTTAGTCCTCAGCCAGAATGGTGCTCTGAAGTCAGACAAAGTTCCATACAAGTCTGCTCTTCAATGGAGTCCAAAACTCCTCACACTGTTGTCAGTTCTGCCTCACACCTGAACTGAAAGCACCCTCGTCGGAGAGCTGGAGGGTGGCAATTAATGCCCTTCTGACTTTGATCTGGAAAGCTGTCCAGCCTTAAATGGGATCACTGATCTATTTCAGCTGCACTGAACAACTCATGATCATTACTGACCTAAAGTGATCTAACAGTCTGAAGGCTAACCAGTCTAATGCTCTACTTCGTAGTGTTTATACTTTTTTCCCATTAGATAACATACAGAAAAAAAAATCTGCTCAAAACCCCCTTCAGACCTGTATAAAAAGTGCTACTTCAAGAGTAAAATTTCCTTGCACTAGTGTAAACCCAAACGGTTCTGAAATGTTGAGAGCCACAAGGATGAATTACTCGAGCATCTTACATGTACTTGTGTCCTCTTTACTGAGCTCATTCCCAAGTAATCATCCCAATTAACATAGGCAATCATTGGAAACCTGGAAAAGCCTCCAGAGATTTCAACAATGGAACGAACAAAAGGCAGAGCCTCCTCCTCCCCATGTGCTGAACCAGCGTTCAGAACCAGTGGGCAAACGCAGCCCACTGTCAAGACAGGTCAGGTCTCCAACTGTGCAACCAGGACTGCCAATGGCTCCTCTGCAGCAGGAAATGTCCACCGGGCTTCCTAACTACCATTTAAATAAACTAGTTACATGCAGTTAAAACAATCTCTATGTCACTAGAATGAAGATGCACGGAGTACATTGCTGTGCTGGGGCAGAGCAGGTTTGCAGCCCTGACCTCCCCAGGCACTTGTTCATATTCTAGAACTCTATGCAAAATACAAAAGCCATAGAAAAGTGCAACAAAACTAGCTCCAGGACATCTTCCTTTCCATTTCCATAAATACAATCTCATCAAAACATGAAACAGAAGCATGCTTCCCAGGGGAGAACAAACGTGCCACACCTGGGCTCCAAGTAAGGGCTTTGGCTACAGTGAAACCCCCTGGAGCGGCTCAGCTGTGTGCTGCTGCTGGGACACCCTGCACCAGGTGACTCCACTGCTGTGCAGCCACGAGCCCTGCTGCAGCTGGCAGCAACTTCACCTGCAACTCTGTGGCAGGCAGCAGCGCAAGAGGAAGGAATATTCCAGGCAAAAGCTAATGTCAGTTGGAAGGAAGTAATCTGTTGGAGGATTTGGGGAGGTTTCAGTGTGAGGAAACAATTCCATCAGCACAGAATGAATTCACTTAGGCAGGCCAGGACAGTAGCCTTGTCAAACTGAGTTCAAGTGTATTGCACCCCAAAAACTGGCAAGCACAAATAGCTAAGGAAGAAAAGACACTGCTCTGGAGCCCCTGGCAGAAACCAGAGCTGTCCAAGCCTGGGTGTTTGCTGTTAGTCAGCATTAATTACCAGAAGCACACTTGCTACATGTCCCAGATCCTGAACGCCTTGGCTTTGACAGTCACAAAGTGCATGACACAGAAACCGAAAGCGAGAACACAACAGAGCAAACTTAGACAAACAAAGGACATGTTTTAGCGAAGAGGATGCAGAAGATGACACAGCTGTGTCTGCATCCAGATGTTCAACAGCTCCCTTCTGTTGCCCACCTCCCCCATAGCTGGCAATGGGTAGCCCTGATACACTACAGCACAGGAACTTGCAAGGCACATCTTAAAATGCAATAATAGAAATGGATGACAAAAGATTTCTCCTATTTTTTTAGTACATTCAGAAGTATTTTCTGGATTAAAAAGAAAGTAAATGAGCATAATTTTGCACTTCAGCTGTACAAACCCAGGGTATTTCAGGCTAACTTAGGAGCAGGAACCAAACACAACACTATCGTCCACATCCAGAAGGGCTACAGCTACTCTGTGTCTTGAAAATCTGAATGTGGTTGGAAGCTGCAGAAACACCACGTTGTGGAGTGCAGCCAGCAGTCATGTTTGGGTTACATCTTCCACTCAGCCAGCTGTGCAGCACCTTAGATGTAAAGGCTCAGATATATCCTTAGATAAAAACACTATTCATGAAGCCCAATAGTCCTTCAGACAGGAATTCAGCAGAGGTTTATCAGGCAGGTGACGCCAAGTGGAAGTCTACAGAGCTCCGACAAGATCACTTTTATCACAACTTGTTTCTCTCTCTCTCTCTGAAGCTCAGCAGTTCATCATTTTAACAGGAAGGCCTGGAAGCTGCCACGTCCCCATTCCCAAATGGTCAGACTGTTGGTGTTACTTCAGCCAAGGCTAACAGGACTGCCCAAGTAAATGTAGTTGCCCATTAGCTCGAATGGCCTCACCAAAACAGGGCACGAGGCAACTCAGACCAAGAAATGCTAGAAAAGTATTTTCTGAACATCTAAGGCAATGAATAAGACAATCACAGATGAGGACATCTGTTCAGAGGGAGAATAGAAGGGTTTGAAACAGAAACTGGCAAACCCTGTGACTGGGAAGGAGCTGGAAAGCGAGGCAGCAGTGATGTGTCTTTCCAGTAAGCTTGCTCTTGCTGGAACTCACTAGAAGAAATGAAGTAAGAAATACACAGGAGAGGAAATAATACTTCAGACTTCCACTAAAATCTGTCAGTGAAGGTTTTTCACTTGAACCCTCTCTTGCAGTAATTGCCTTTAGATTACGTGGGCTCTTCAAATGCACCACTTAATGATCTGAGAGTATTAACCACTCTTAGGATCCTGAAGAATGGGACACTGCTGCTCTGGAACTTCTCCCAGGGCCCCCAGCATGAAGCAGTTGCTTTGCAGATCTGTGGTTCCCACAGGCACATATCAGTGTGAGAGTGCATTTGAACACAACACTAGCTGCTAGGGACATGCTGAATGATTGCTCTTCACATGGGCTATGTTCTTCAGATGACAGGGTTTGGATTTGGCAATAACTTGGAGTGAAATCTGTGCTTTTACACCATGGTGAAGCTTCACAGATGCCGAGCAGGACTGCATTCACTGGGTTAACATCTGTGACATTCAAACTGTCCTTAACAGTTATAAGAGCACCATAGGAATGGCAGATTCATTTTCTCTGCAAGAGGGTTAGTGTGTTGGAAGAGTATGTGCTTATAAATAGCAGCTGCTACAGAGCTCACTTCTAAAGTAGGCTTCTGCTTAATATTAATGAGAGACGTTCAGCTCTGATAAGTATGCAGAAAAATCAGAGACAGAAGCAACGATGGAGCAAAGTCTTCCCTCGATCTGACAAACAAGATTACAGCACACAGAGTATGCTACGGAGAGCCCTGTGAGCTGTGGGCACTCTCCACAAGGCCTTGCAGTGCCAGCATGTGTCACTCCTATGATCACTAAGGCACTTCAACTCTTTTGCCCCAGAGCTGTTACATGAACTCAGGTACACACCAGGAGAGCAGAGGCTGAGCAGGCTACAAAGTTCTCAGCTCTGTCTTGGTGACACTGAGTCGTTTCCACACAACACTCAGGACTCCTGGGTGTATGCACATGACATCGGTTCCTCCAGAACTCCTGCCAGAGGACACCTCCCCTTCTGTCAGTGGGATGGGGATGTGCAAGAGCAATGAAAACCACATAGAACACATGGCAAAGATGGAATTTGAGACAAACTACTTCATTGTTACATCTTAGTGAAAATTATCTTCTCTGCAGAGGAAATCCTATCCCAGATCCAAAACTCTCCCACAGAAATCCATGCTGCAGGCTTGTATTGCTGTAAAGCCTGGGGTAGCTGTGTGCTGCACAGGCAAAGGAGGAAGAGGGGAAAGGAGCAGCCAGAGAGGGGCTGATTACTGATTCCTTTGTTGCAATGGAAGCACAGGGAGTATGGACAGATTCCTTGAAGTACAGCACACCCTGGAAAGCAGGAGCTGTGTGTGCTAGTCACTACAATCTGTAAGATAAGGTTGGAAGCCACATCAGTGTGACAGAGGTAGGCTTAAAATGAAGCTTTAGAATGGTAAGTTCTTCTGTTGCAAATTTTCCGAGGTATCGAGAGCACTTCCGCGCTCCTGCTGCTGCTACGGAACAAAAGCTTCTTTTCCTCGTTTTCCTAGAATATTGTGCACATTTGAGAGGGAAATAGCTGTGAAGGCAGTAACTAAATTGCCATGAAGAACTCTACTGTATCAGGGTGCCATAGGCTGTGGGTAGAACACTCAGACTCCCTGGTATCCAGACGCTACAGGAAGTTGAGTGATACGATGTTAGGCGTTGCCTTCTCGCAGCTCAGCTGTACATTCAGTGTCCCACAAAGGACCCATCCATCTCACTCTCCTAGGAAAGAAAGCTTCAGGAAGTCTGGCTGGCAAGGCAGCACAGAAGTAGTCCAGGCTCTTTAGGCTACTTAATCTGAATAGCTTAATAACTTGGGTTATTCTGAGCACTATGGCAATGAGTTCTTGCTCTACACAGTGCTCTCCAGGCTTAGTAGCTGAAGCAATCTGAGGCAATCCAGGATAGTGTCACTGGAGTTTGAGGGGATTCAAATGTTGCCAGTTTTCAGTGAAATGGGGATTAGTGTTTCAGGAAGGTTTCCATCTGGTAGCTCGTGCTGGTTCTATCCCGCGGATCTGCTGAGTTTTGGGGGTTTCAGGTCTCAAAGTACTTGTAAATGGCTGTAACATACAGCATGACATTCTGCCAGTCGGGACGCTCCGTTCGCACCATCTCGTTGATGTCCTGCCACAGAACACAGATTGATCAGAATCAGGAGTGACAACCTCGTGATGAGCAAAGCAGCAGTGCCCCCACAGCCTCCTGGGCATGGCCAGCCTGTAAAGCAGTCACAGCATGAGGCACTGATGCAGAGAGCTCTGCTTTCTCCCATGGACCTGTCTGCAAACAGCTATGAACAGCGCTCCTGCGGATGGTTCTGCTGACTCAAGACTGCGAGATCTACTGCTGGCTGTGCTTGAGTTGTTCACCACTCAGCACAACCAAGGCAGCAGTCAGGACTTTGCTCACATAGCCCCACACAAGCCTCACGAGTCAAGGCAATCTACTCAGGAACTGTGAGTCAGAGAATCAAGGCCCAGATACTGACTGAAGCTGAAGTTCAAAATTCCTAGCAGGGTAAGAGCCAAACATCAGTAAATAATTGAATCTCCTTTTACAGCAGACTTCCTGAGCTGCAGGACATTTCACAGGGATTTCTGAGGAGGCAAGCTGGGTATTGCTGGTTTGGCTGTATCCGAGACACGAAGCCAGCAGTCTGTGTGGGCAGGCCAGCTCACAGCGTTGCAGTGCCGGTGCACTGGGTTGGCAAACACACAGTCTGGGCTGCCCTTTTCAGCATGTGCACAAAGAACAGCATCATTTTTGTTTACTCTACGGGTCTATTCTGTAAGTTCTGGGTCCAGGAACCTCCAGAATTAAAAAGAAAAAGTTTTGTGGTTTGTTTTCTTCCCAATTTTCCACATGCAAGCAGCTGAGCACTCTCCTGCTGAGGGAACAAGTCACCTCCCCTTACGTTACCAATAAGCACAGAGTGCTTTTCACACCCTCCTTCACCCATGTAGTATGGGCAAGGAAAAGAATCCGGTCATACACATCATACCCACTGCAAATGGAGGTCTGTAAACAGATAACAAATCCCTCAGATAGATAGGACTTAGCTTAGATTTAATTCCATTCTGCTTGCCTTTTCAGAGCAGCTGTCAGTCAGTCCCTAACAAAAAGGAAGGACAGACAGCAACAGCTCAGACCCAGGCTGAACTCTGTAAAATGACTGCAGTTATTTTCCACAACCCAGCTCTGACATCAGCACTCGCTAAGAAACTTCCACCTTGCAAATCACTGACAAAGCCCAACAGTTGCGCTGCCATTGTCAGCAAATACAATGCAGGGGAGGCAAAAGCAGTGATAAGGATCAAGGAAAATGTTTCTCTTAAAGGGTCTGACTTTGCTCTCTTAGCAGCTGCTAACCGTGGCAGCCCTGCTCAAATTCAGGTTACAAAAATATCACTTCAGTATCATTTTTGATACTGGTAATCTCAGCTGAGCTCTGGTAGTTATTCAGAGGGGTTTGGGATACTCTCAAAGCCATACTCTCAGAAATCTCCCCTTTCCTAGCCAATGTACCATGGCTAAAATTTGCATAACAAAGCTAATTACAAGCAGTAACTCCAAATCAACCCTTACAATTATTAGAATGATGACAAAGCAGAAGTCTAAACTTCATAGGGAAATCCTACCCCTCATGTTACACTGAGAAAAGAACAAATTCCACAGCTTGGTTTGTGCCCCCAGAACTCCAGCAGAAGCAAACCATTTGGGAGTAGGTCAGGCAGGAATGAATGAATGAATTCTTGAAGAGTCTCTCACGTGATTTTTGAACAAATGCATTGCCTTTATTATTGTTATTTCCTCTGATACTGTCCTGTCAGTGCAGGGGGTTTGGACTAGAAGGTCTTTAAAGGTCCCTTCCAACCCAAAGCATTCCATGATGTTTGGTGACTCTTCCTTTTGTACCTTCAGAGTTTATCTGCTATCACACTGCTGCCTTTGCTGCAGCTGTTGGACTGCAGCTCTGTACCTCAGTCAATTTTTCATGCTAAAAACATGATGAGTGGGTTTCCTAAACAGAGTCACTAAAGCAGAAAGTATCTTTTTCAGTCAAGTATGATAGAGAAGCTTTAGCTGCTTGTAAGCACAAAGCATGAAAATCTTTCAGAAATGGGCTCTAACTCGCTCAGCATGCATTTCAAACTTACCAGAGTAGATTTGATGCCAACACTCTCAGCTGCCTGAAAAGCCAAGGTGAAGTTTCTTCTCTGCATGAGACAGAAGACACGTTAGAAGCCACGGAAATGCTCCTTCAGCCACAATAAAGCAGTGGTAGGAATGCTCACAGCAATGCTGCTGCCCTTGCTTCAAATGGAGTCTAGCTGTGATTACAGCAATTCAAAGAGCCACAGGAAGGAGCATGTCCCAGCATCATCCATCTTGAATTCCTCATTCAAAAACCATTGCCACTGAAGAGTGACTGAGCTATGCAACGCTAAGGAGCAGATTATTTATTCTTTGAAAAGCATGCATTACAAAAATCTCTCTGTGGCTTAATGAAGCACTTGACTTCTTTAGGATGCATCATAATTAACACTACAGCTGCAGGTAACACACCAGGAGGTACTAACAGGAGCACGGCAGAATACACACAGACTACTCTGCAGCACCGACAGCATCTAGTTTACCTTTCCTTGATTGCTATCACTTGAGGGGAATACCACAGTCACTTATCAGTATGAGAAAGTAGGCTGAAACAATATCCTTATGAGTTTGAAAGAGATGAACAAAACATGTCAAAATGCAGACCTGATGGGTTACAAATCTTTGGTTTAACCCCAATTGAAAACACTTCCCAACTTTCTAGGTTAAATCAAATGCCTTAGGTTTAATTAAATGCTGTTATTTCGTTTTTGTTCCCTTGTATTTGTTCCCAAGCTGCAGTTAACCCAATGAGCTCATCATATTAAAAGGCCATAACAAAACCAGCAAGGAGGCAGCCTGATGTGTTTCAATTCTGACTCGCAGAGATATTAGTTCTTTCAGAACTCGAATCTGTACATTCTTCCCTATTAACTTGATTTAGTCTTGTGGTCCCAGGAACAGGATGTTGAGTGCCTTACCTTGTCCTGACTGTTTAGTTCTTGGTAGGGAATATGGGCTGGGAGGTAAGTGTGCAGCACTGCACAGAAAGCCAAGCCATCATTCCAGCTGCTGCTGAAGTTTGTTATGTCGATGTTCTCGAGGGGAAAAAAGAGAAAGAAGGAATATTAGGATCACTGAGAATTAGCTGTGCCAGTCTGCCAGGGCTTGTGGGGCTCTGGTGGCTTTGTTGTGTTTTGGGTTGTTTTAAATAGCTTTGAAGAAATCAGCAAAGTGAGCAGCCTAATAGCAAAGATCTGTGGTGAGAAACTAAAGCACACTCCTGTGGATACCAACAGAAGATGTCATAAGAAAGTCACTTATATTCGAGTTTAATTCCAGGTCATATTCAGCTCCCCCTACCCCTCCAAAAAAGTGAAATTGGTGTGTTTAAAGGTGCAAAATGATGTGCTGCAGGTTTGGTCCAACTGTACACACTGAGACAGTAAAGCAAATGAGTCAGAGACAAAAGCCCAGAACCCCTGGGCCAGACCAAGTGCTGGGCCAGTATCTCCATTACTGCACTGCTCTGCTTTGACTGCATTCATCTGCGGACAGAATTCCTGGTCAGGACAAGTATTTGCTCTTCTAAACAAACCATTTCTACACAGAAGCTTGGGCAAACAAAGTCTCCACCAAAACTGGAACTGGATTTGGAACTGAAGATGTTCCAAGAGAGTTTATACTGATGGTGGCAGGGTATCGTTATCTTTGGGACTGAAACTGAAATTGGAACCTGCAGGCTTGCACTGTTGGTCTCTGAGTTCCAGTAGGAAGCTCAGTGGCACTGGTAAATGCATCTCCTGAGACTGTACACATTACCGTAACAGGAGTCAGGCCGGGCCAGAAGAGCTAGGAACAAGATGCCTCAGTGACCTCTGGAGTCACTGTAGACTTGGCTGTTGGCAGTCAAACAATGGCAAAGAGGCCAAGTGGAGAGCAGTGAATTTAAACTCTAATCAAGAAACAACCAGCAACAATCACCCACAGTTCATCTTTTAGGCCTTTATGAAGAAATAGAAATGTGCTTTAATATCCAACTCATTTAACTGAGATTAAGCAGAAGCTAACCAAGTCCCCTACCCAGCTTCTAGAAGATGTTACTGCAGCAGAACCATCACCTCCAGCTACAGAACTGCAGAAACATCATCACACCTTTCACCTAGCAGCTATTTAGTAGCCATCTCCTTGCTCTGAAAGGGCACTGAAGTTGTCCTCATGCTGAAAACTCCATCCAGAAGCAGTGGCACGGGGCCCCAGCAGCGGGGAACCAAGGCAGCTGGACTCCTTGTCCAGGCAGTGCTTTGGATTACAAATGAAATCCAACTGCAACCCCCTCTGACAGAGGAAGAAAAGCCACAACTGAAGGCAGTTTCTCAAAGAATGCGAGGGAAATCTCCATTTCCTGCTCAGCTTCGGCACCCTCCTCCAAAGCCCACCCAGCACAGGTCCAGGCCCTGGCGCTGCAGGGCTACGTGCTGGGGCTCACAGTGCCAGGGCAGCGGTGGGAGCCTCGCCTGCCGCCCGCTGCCTGCCTGCAAACGGAAATGGCATTGTTGGAGACCCCCAGTCTGTGGGAATGTGCTCTTCACACAGCTTCCTCAAGCCACAGGGGTGGGAAAACTGAAAAGCAAAAGCAAAAAAAAAAAGGAGGCAGCAAAAATGAAGCTCTCTCCCCCCTCTCCCTCAAAAGAGGCAGGAAATTGGATTGAAATTGATGTTACTTAAATGAGGCAAACAAATGCAAGGCACAGTACGAGGCTCTGGGGGAAAACAGAGAATCATAGAATGGATTAGGTCAGAAGTGACCTCAAAGCTCATGCAGTTCCAACCCTCTGCCATAGGCAGGGACACCTCCCACTAGAAAAGGTTCCTCAAGGCCTCATCCAGCCTGGCCTTGAACACCTCCAGGAAGGCTGTGGAGCACCCAATGTGATCTTTGATCTGGCCAACCTGTGCCAGTGTCTCACCACCCTCACTCTAAAGAACTCTTTCCTAACATCCAGTTTCAATCTCCCCTCTGCCAGTTCAAACCCATTCCTCCTCAACCTGTCATTATAAGGATTTCCTACTTGTGTCTGGTTACAAAGGCATTTCTTGAGAGGTTCTTTCCCCACTGAAGGGTACCACCTCCATGCCAGTAAGATGGATCAAGGCAGAGAGTGAGGCTTTTTCATGTCCCCCTCCTTGATGGCAAGATAGGTGCTGAAATGTGAACAGCCATCTTTCCTCTGCTACACAACCTACTGAGGGAGAAAAACTCAGTCCTGGTTCTCATCCCTTGGCTGATGTGTTCTCCCCCCTTCCCCAGGATGACACAGTGATGTGGGCAGGGGAGGAGGCTGCCAGCTGGCACTGTCACAGGTCAGTTACAGACATACATGCACAGAGCCAAACTATTAAAATACTCCCTCCCAGTGCAAGGACTGAGAAACATGAGCAGACTCCCAAGTCTCAGGACTACAAGGAGAGCTAGGACATGCCTGCCTTAGTCAATGAGGAGTGCTGAGTAACAGCTCTCACACAGCAGCTGCCAGTCTAGTGACAGTGCTGGATGTAGCTCCACCAAGTACCCGCTGAGCTGTGTTACTGCCACACAGCTCAGGGGACCACTAAAGCCAGTCACCAGCCACTGCACAAATCAAGCTTGACAGTAGCTTGTCTCACATGGTCTTTTTGCTCTGCGAGGTGGCTCCACACATTTCAGAGGAAGCACAGCAGTATTTATTTGAACACCTCAGACTTTGAGCCTGAACACCACCATCACTGAAGCTCAGATGACATCTCCCTCAGGGGGGAGGGAGAAAACCCAGAAGTGGTCACCTCCAGAATCCAGAGCCCCTTTCATAGTTCTGAAAGGATACTCTCTCACCCCAACACATGAGCAAGGAGAACAGGAGAAAGTTGTGCTGAGAATGGTTAAGTGGAAGTCACCTTCCTGCAAAAATGACAGCTGCACAAGCAAAGCCTCTCAATATCAGCAGCAGCCACGGAATGCTGAATTTTGCACACACACACTGCCCCAAAGGGCCACTTCACCAAAGTCACCTGCGGGTTTGGATGGCTCTCACAAGGAGTTCAGAAGACCCTGCTTTTCTAAACCTTCCTGGAGGGTCCAGTTTACACTCTTAAGCCAGTGGGCAGAAAACAAACCCATCACCCCAGAACCTTCGTGTAGCCAGAGAAGCTGAGTTCAACACAGCGGAAGGAAACAATTAAAAGGGACTGGTTTCTGTTTCCAATTGCTGTGAGCATTATGGATTATTATTACCTCTCAGACTAAAAAAGTCTAATATTGGTCAGACACTAAAAAACAAATTCATCAAGTGGACAGGCTGTCATTTGAACCAAAACTGTAATTCCTTCTGTAAGGCTCTGAGCACAGCACTGGCACATTTAAATACAGCACAATTCTATTTCCCAAATGCTTTTAACTACTTGTGGTTTCTTGAAAACCTTTGGTCAGTATAATGAAATCAATCTTGCATTAAGCTCTTATTTCTCAAAGAACTGATGGTAAGCAGAGCAGCAGCTTAAAGTCTCTGACAGAATTTCTTCTTTGTTACTGCTTTTATTAAGTAATTGGCTCTATTAAGATAATTCTGCTGGAATCTCATCTGGATTTCTTCTTCAAGCCACTGCAGGCCACAAAGTATTAAAGCAATTGAAGGATGCAGTTTGGCATATTGTCAAATGAGGAATAAGCCTTTCTAGAGATAGGTGAACCAGAACTTTCTCAGTCCTTGTCTATTAATGTTTAATACTTGGGATGGGAGCACAGTCACCTCTAGTAGTGGGGAGAGACTTTTGTCTTAAAGAAAAGGCAGTTCTATCAAAAGGAGTTAAGTGTCAGGCTGCTGCCACAGGCAGCTCTGTGGAGGACACCTGAGCAGGAAAAAAAAGCAGAGTTAAAAATGTGTAAGCCTTTCTAGAGACAGAGCTTAAGCATGAGACATTTTACACAATCCTATGGTGCCTCTCAAAGAGGAGAAAAACAGATGTCAGGGGAACACCCTGGTGGATCTGCAACCAAAGAGCATTTCAAGTGTGACTCAAGCTCTTATTAATCTGTAGAGTAGAAGCAGGCACCACAAAAGGAGAGCTTCCCTATGCTCACATATGAAACAGTAAAGATTCTTCCTGAAACAAGGCTGAAATACAACAGGAAGAACATGAGCCATCAGCTGAGGCTGAAATACAGGAGCAGTTACGCAGTAACAGCCTGGATTTGAACATGGATCAGAAGGGGATCCTCACAGTAAAGAAGACAAACTGTGCTGAGCTGCAGCACCAAGTACAGACAGCAGGTTGAGGGAAGGGATTCTTACACTCTGCTGGCACCTCGCAGTCTACACTTGAAATGCTGTAGAGAGCTTTGGTCCACCCAGTTCAGAAGTCACTGAAGAATTAAAGAGGGTCCAGCAGCCAACTACAAAATTATTAGATGATTAGAGAACTTGGCAGAAGGTTGAGGAATTTGCTTTATTCAGCCTAAGGAAGATTCAGGACAGATGTAATTGGTCTTCCAGGGTCTAAAAGGCAAGAAGATGGAGGTACTCCTTTCACAAGGACACATAGTGACAGAACGAGATTCTTCCCTTCTTTCTAGGGAAGAAAAATCTTCCTCATGAAACAATGAAGCACTGGAATAGGTTGCCTAGAGAACTGGAGCCATCTCCCTCACTTGGAACATTATAGACTGCTTAACAGGGCTCCGCATAACATCAAAGGGCTCTCCCAACCTATGACTTCTCTGGAATTCACAATTTGAGATTGTTTTCAACCAAATATTAACTGCTGCAACTTGGTGAGTCAACTGTCTTCCTCCCTTACCCTCTCAGAAAACTCCACAGCTAAAAAACTCCACAGCGACCAAACCCAGCCTGACTACAGAAACCTACAGCTACAAACCAAGAGCAAAGCTGATTCACCTCTGCCTTCAGTGGACAAAGCCACAGCTGCCTCCATCTCCCTGAACCAGGTTCATCACAATTCAAGCGAAAGAACATCCTGCAGAGCAGCTACTTCTCCATCCCTTGCTCTGCACAAGGAGAGGTTCCCACATCCTGACTGAGTTTAGCTCACAAACGAGTTAGGGCACAGAGAAAATAAAAACATGTGTCTGTGTCTCTGGTGGATTACTTAATGAAATAAGTGGGCTGAGAAAGCAAAAGCATTAATACGATTCTCTACTATAATATATTAAACCATCAAAACAAGATTAGAGGGTGAAGTGTACAGAGCTTGTCAGGCTTCTTCCCATGGCAGAAAACCTCTGCTGAAAAGCTTGTCAGGCTTTACCTGCACACAAAGAGCAACCTCACAAAATCAGAAAGGTAAGCTACAAAACAACTGCTGCCCATGCTCCACCGAATCAGGGTTCACCACTTCTCGAACCATGGAATAAAGCTGAGGCTGGCAGTGCATTTCTGACAGCAGACGAGAACAGAAAGGTCTTTCTGCAGCAGACTTAAGAGCAGTCCCAACAACTGTCTCTTCCATCTGCAAAGGCAGTAAATAGCAAATATCAACCCTCCAGACTCTTAAATATTGACTGTTAATGTTTCCCTCTTCAGGTTGGCACAGAAAAGAACCATAAAAGAAGCAGTCATTCTCCAAAACCCCAATAATAGCTTTGGACATTAACATCTGAAGCACTCAGAGAGATTAAGACAGCTTCACAATTTATTCTCAGTTGTGTGGTAATTATGTCCAACAAGCTGACAAGTCTCTTGTATCAGAATCCAATCCAAACAGAAAAAGGAAGCATGTCCTTCCTTAGCTCAACAGCTTTTGGCTAAAGCATCACAGCTCAGACCAGGAGAGAAGTGTTCTGGCAGCGCCACTGCTTTGAAGCAGCGAGCAGAGAGCAGCAGGGAAAGCACCCGCGGGCAGCAGCCTGCCCTCCAACACAGGCTTCCACACGCACGCAGCCTGCCCCTCTGGTCCTGCTTTCTTGCATCAATAGAACAGCTTGAGGGGAAGGTGCCAGCTTAGTGCTGACAAAGCCATGTCCACAAGAATGGATTTTAAAAGAAGCAACTCGAACCCTCCTTTACCTTTGTTACTCTATGCCTATTGATTAGCAATGAAAGCATGGCTCAGCTCCCAGCTGCACTCAGCACAGCATCTGGGGCAGGTCCAGTTCCCACCCAAGCACACCGCTCAGGAACCACTTTTGTTGCTTGTTGCTGTCTTGTAGGTAACAGGGGTTAGTTTTGTTGAGACAGGTAGCTTTGATCTGTAGAGCAGGTAAAAACTTGAGTGGTCTTTGCAGGCAAGGCAGCACTGCATGAATTAGAGGCCAGGTACTACAGTATCATAGAATTAACCAGGTTGGAAGAGACCTCCAAGATCATCCAGCCCAACCTAGCACCCAGCCCTGCCCAATCAACCAGACCATGGCACTAAGTGCCCCAGCCAGGATTGCCTTCAACACCTCCAGGCACGGTGACTCCACCACCTTCCTCGGCAGCCCATTCCAATGCCAATCACTCTCTCTGTGAAGAAGTTCCTCCTAACATCCAGCCTGAACCTGCCCTGGCACAGCTGGAGGCTGTGTCCCCTTGTTCTGTTGCTGGCTGCCTGGCAGCAGAGCCCAACCCCACCTGGCTACAGCCTCCCTGCAGGTAGTTGTAGACAGCAATGAGCTCTGCCCTGAGCCTCCTCTTCTGCAGGCTGCACACCCCCAGCTCCCTCAGCCTCTCCTCACAGGGCTGTGCTCCAGGCCCCTCCCCAGCCTTGCTGCCCTTCTCT
>WAAF01009355.1:0-10364 GCA_013400475.1 Tricholaema leucomelas | reverse complement strand
GTGGATGCTTCCTCCCTGGAGGTGTTTAAGGTCAGGCTGGATGAGGCCTTGGGCGAGCTGCTCTAGTGGGAGGTGTCCCTGCCTGTGGCAGGGGGTTGGAGCTGGATGATCCTTGAGGTCCCTTCCAACCTAAACCATTCTATGATTCTATGATTCTATGATTCTAATTAGCACATGGCCAAAAGTATGCCATATGCCGCTCCCAGTGTGGACCGAGAAAGAAGATCACTTTGTCCCCCAGGATTCTTCTCTTCCTTTGGTTTGTTCTTGGATTTTTTATTACTTTTTAAAATCAAAAGACACTTTTTTCCTCATCCATGCAGTGAAGCCCCAAAAGGTTCCTTTTCAGACAGTGTACAGAAAGATTAGTTCGGTTTGCTGCCAGTGAGCAAAACCAAAGTGCAACAAAATTAATTTTCTGTAGCATCAAAGCCCTTTCCTAGTACTGAAGAAATATTCCTTCCAATAAAACCTTTAGACTGTAACCAAACTTTGACATACTCCCATGGAGAAACACTTAAAAATACTACTTGGAATATTAAAAAAAATGAATAATGAAAATGAGGAATGAGGACTTAAAGCAAACCCTCATTAGCTAGTTAAAACGTGACACTGCTGCAGAGATGCTTTAAGACCTATATGGTTGGAAGCAGGAATTCTGCCTGGGACACTCTCCACTGGAATGCAGCCCTGCTCCTGAAAACATAAACCCCACCTAAAGAACAGACCTCATCTTGGGGAGACAAACTTAAACACATGACCTCTGTAGCAATTAAAGAATCCTAAGCTATCTTCTTGGAAAGGCATTTTGGTATTCCTAAAAATACCCAGGTTTCTAAAATTAAAGCTCCAGCTGCATTGTGCAAATAACCTCACTGTACAAATAACCTCACCGTGTATCCAACAAAAGCAAGAAGGAAATCTGGCACACACAGGCTATTATGGCCTGCTACAGAGAAAAAAAAAAACAAGCCTTTAGAAAGCATCAGACCTCAGGAATACCAAACTGAGAGGAAATATTCAGCCTGGAGTCATATAGGGATTATCTTGAGAAACATCTACCCAAAAAAACCCCTTCAAGCAGGCATTAATCAGAGAGCTACACCCACCACATGATAGCTATTCATTCTCACAGGAAGAGCACATTGTGAGCAGGGCTTGGAGAGACAAAACAAAGTTCACAGAACGGGGAAATATTGGGAAACAGATAAATCAACACTCAATTTCATCCCATTCCATTTTTCATCTGGCTCCTGAAGATTCAATACTCAACAAGTTGGGCTCTCTTTATTCCCATGGAATGCAGTGGCAACCATCAGCCTTGTTTTACTCTGGGGGGAAAAGCCCTGCAGCTACACAACACAGAACCCCAGAGGTGTGGATTCTGAATAGCTAGCAGCCAGCTGCAAGGTATGTCCCTGAAAGCATCTTAGCTTGATTAGGCAAGTGGCCTCAGAGCACTGCCAAGCTATCAGCATGCAGCCAGGGGCTTGCTGGAAGTTCCAAAAAGCTTCTTTATGATAGGTCACCATGGGAGAATAAACAAGGAATAAAACTTTAAGCCTGAGATAGTCTATGAAAAGGTTTGGATGATTAAAAACATATCATAATGCTTCGGCTATAAATCAATGTTGACTAGAAATATGGCACAAATCAATGATACAAGTTAATTTTTAGAGTACTAATAGCACAGCTGACAGCAGTTTGAATGACCTGGACTGAATACCTTGAACAGGGATTTCAGCGTAGCTCGGCCTTTTGTCTGCCAGTGCGGCAAGGGGTTTGGAAGCTGAGATTGGTCCACTTATAGAATGCCTCTGAAATGGAAAAGCACTTGTGTAAAGCAGAAAGGTAAAAACATATCCAAAGGGAAATGCAACAGCAGTTTTAGAAACTCGGATACAACATTAGACCTAGAAAACCAACAGAAGCTCTAAAAGTGGAGGTGGTGGAAGGGGCTGTGCCCACTGTACCTGCCGACCTGCCAGCCGAATGTATGCAGACACACACTGGGCATTGACAGTGCAACATCCACCTCTTCAAACTAAAACCTCTTCCTCAGATCAATGTTGCAAATTAAGGCTAGGAAGTCTCTTGTCATTTTTGTATAAATTTTCACCTTCCTTTCTATATTGTTTGCACAAAGCTGGTCTGGTTCAGCACGATCTGTTGAAGCTAAACAGCCTCCTGCATGGAGCTGAGAGGGCAGTGCTGGATCTGGCACTAACCTCTACAGCCTTCTGCCTTTTCCTGGCAAGTCAACATAGTGCTGCACTGGCTGCAGTGCCACCAACTGCCCTCTGCTAGGAGAAACAGTTACCAAAACTCATCTTCTGCTGCTGAAGACTCGTGGAAAACCACCCACAATTACTGTCTTTGATTAATTACAAAAGAGCTTATTGCAAATTATAGTACATTTTATTCACTCTGTCCTCTCCATCAGATCCCAATATTTAATCATAATCAGCCCAGTAATGAATTTATTCCAAAAACTCAGCTCTGTGTCTGGCCCAGGAGGAGGTGAGAAGGTTAAATGAGCTTATCTTTGTAAGATAATAAAGCTCAGATGTTCCCTGTGCCAAATCATGGGGGCTTGACAGACAAACCCAGAACTGGGATTAGAAAAAGTTAACAGCATAGCATCTGCAGCACCCCATAGCACAGGCAGCATTACAGGGTCACCTACTGATCATGTAGACTCAAGCTACAGCTGTGCTTTTGGAGACCAGATGGAGAACACAACTGCCAATACAGCAGGAAGAAGGTCAGCCCTTTGCCTATCAAAACCCTTGCACATACTACAAAGGCTATTCCCTTAAATGTGCAGGTAAAAGTGACTGCAATTGAGCCATACTCGAAAGTCCCCGGCACTGCTTCCTTAGGAGCTGGCACTTCAAGCTTGCATTGAAGTTCAGCCACTTGGGAAAACACTTGATTTTTTTCAAGTAGAGGACGGGCCTGTACCAAAGAGAGAGCTGTTCCGTGCCACTCCTCACCCCCAAGGAAACTGTTGCAGCAGTTAAAGAGGTTAGAAGATTTCACTCTGGTTAGCTTTGGGGCTGTCATTACAAGGTAAGAGCTTTGGCCAGGAAACCCAGAGAGCAGGCTCAGTGCTGGCTAAGCAAGCACCTTTGTCACCCTCTCTGCTTCTGGCGATCCCTGAAGAACAAACATCCTTCACAGATATTCCCAGAAAGTGGCTGCGCTGCTCAGCTGCTAACCTGCTGTGCACTGGCCCTGTCTCCTTGTTCTAAAGCCAAGTGTTTGTCTTTTTGCTGCTGTTGACACTGCAGACAGGGCTTACTTTCACTGTGCCTAGTTCCTTATTGCCCTCCTGTGACAACTACCAGTAGTAGCGTGGTGACTGACACACTGCAAATGAGAGGAAGATGAATCAACTAATGTTTATCTGGCTCCACTTGGCATTCTCCATAGGGCAGAGAAAAAAAGTTCTCAGGGAAAGCAACAGAAAGGCTTCACTGTCCTTGGACTCCTCCCTAGGCATCTGCTCTGGTCACTCTCCGTGGCACAGCAGCTAAGCTTTGGGCTAACTCAGCAGGGTTGACTTTACATTCTGAAGAGCATTCTCCTGCCTCTCTTCCTAAATTGTTTTGCAGTATTTGCAGCATTTAAAAGCAGACGAGATTAATGATAATGAGCACTGCAACAGCCCCAGAGATATCAATCCCTCCACCTTCTCTCAAGATCTGAAACCATGGATGACTTCTGTAAGATAGGACTTACTAAAATCTTGCTCTCCGACTGCAAGAGAGCCAACACCAGTCAAAAAATACACAAACATTCCATGAAACAGTACAGCAGAAAAACAAGGAAGGAACATGAAAATAAGGATGAAAAATGGTTTTGAAACCAAACCTGTCTCTCTTGATCTTTAAATGCAATTTATATAATTGGGGTCACAAAACCCAGCTGTCTTCTGGATAATTACAAATACTTTCAAGAAAACCACCTACTTCCAAAAGACAATAGAAACCACTTTCCTTTACACACCCTTTGCTCCTCAGGCAATGGGTCCCACTAATAGGTATTCAGCTGCTAATGACCCGGTTCTACCCCAGAAGAAGAATCCCAAAGTAATTCTGGCAGATTGAGAGTATCAGCTCAAGATCTGTAAACCTGAGCAGGTTTGCAGTATTTGGAGATATTTCTTTGGCTCGTGGTTAATTTAAAGGTAAGCAAAGTGAAATAAGCCTTAGGCTTCATTCCAAAAGTTTCCTGTCTGCTAAAGCTCTGCTCTAACCTTTCAGAACATGAGATTAAGTGTGCCTCTTCCTACAAGAGCACAGAAATAAACAGAAACGTATAGACAGATCAACAGGAACAAAGCATCTGTCAGAGAACTTGTCACATCTAACTTTAGAAAACTGCTGTCAGCAGTGGCTGAGCCCCAAGAAGTAGCAGAATCTCTCACAAAAACATTTGAGGTTATTTGCTTTATGAAATCCCTTCCTAAATGAATAAAAGCTGCACCAGTGTGAGCAGGGGAGAACAACCTGTCTGTTCCAGGTGTTGGTGCTAGAGCAATTCAAGCCAGTGTGGACAGATTCTTCAATGGGCACAGAGAGGATTCAGCACCAAATCATCAGGCTGACCTGCAGCAAGAACCAAGCTGTGCTGCTTCTGGTTATGACATTTTGAAGGCAGCAGAATTAGTGATGGTAAAGGAGTAAACCAGAGTACATGCTCTGACTTGTGAATCTGGTCCCTTCTGCTTTGTCTTTAAACCTGTTGGCTGTTGGAAAAATCTCCCTTGATGCAGCCAGTGAGATAACAGAACCAGCAGTGCTCTGTGCAGCTGGGCACCAGGGCACTGCTGACCCAGTCTTAACACACGGAGGCTCCAGCAGCAGCTGAGCAAAACGACGAAGCTTCAGAGGGGACAGGATAGAACACACAGCACTATTACCAAGTGGCCAAGCTCTCAGCCAGTGCAAAACGATCCAAGATAATCAATCACAGTAACTGGACTCCTCTCTGGCCAGGTCTACTACTGGAAGCCCAGGCAACATGGGCTGCTCTGTACTGAGGACTGCTGACAGACTCCGCACAGAGCCCAGTCTAGTGCCCAAAGGGGACTGCTGCAGTTTCCATGCCAGGTAGGATTAAACTGACAAATAAACTCCAGAACTAAGGAACACAGATCAAGTTTTCCTCTCATGCTTCTCAGGAGCACAGGAATAGTAAGGGTTGGGAACTCTTAACAACTTCCAAGTGATGCTGGCATTGTTCTCAGGGAAAGAGTTTTGCTAGACTGAACATTTTGGTAGTTACTTAGGGCAACATCTTATCATTATGGTCCCCCAAAGTCAGCCAGTTTGGTGTACTCCCACCTGCAGCTTCACATGCTCTTCCTTACAAAGGGCTAAGTGCAACCCTAAGACACTCACCTGCATGGGGGATACAGCAGCAGCTGGGGGGGTTTTCATGGGACTCGGGCTCAGGGGAGTGCGAGGAATGGCAGCAGCGGCAGGGCTTGGAACTAGGTGAAAGAGAAGAGAAGCCATGGTGAGCATTGCACTGTCCTGCAGTGACACAGCAGACTGGCTACAGCCAGCTCTCACCCTGGCCTTTACATCTGGTTTTACCAGATCACAGCCTTCAGAATTCCAATGAGTAGCTGACTGCATCACTCAGAAGTATGCCCATGCATTTACTCCTCTCTAATTACACGTCTTGAGCATATCATCCATGGCAAAAACAGGAGTTTTCTGGGGGTGGACTAGTATCCTGAAGTGCAGGATACTAGTATCCTGGCTGATATAAATGATAGCATAACTAGTTCTCTGATGTCCAGGTAAGGAAGAGATGGTTGCAGGCTCCTGGGTCTGCCAGTAAGACAAGACTTAAGGTAACACAGATCACCTCCTCCTCCTTTCTCACTTCCAGCTAAAGCCCACAGGTACTACACATTATGAGAGTCCTTGAAATTCTGGGGTTAAACAAATAACATATTTGAAACTTATGAAACCAGACGAATACAGAGTTGGTGAACCAGACATCTGATTACTTAACAGCATGATTAGCCTCTAATGCTGAGGAGGAAGGCAGATCGAATCTTGAAATAGAAGACTGAACCAAAGGGAGATGTGATTTATCATTTCACCAAACTAACTCTGGCCATAAGCACCTTGAGCCAGTAACAGATTAAAAAGAAAGATCTTTAAAAGTAACACTAGGCAAGGAAAGCTCTGTATGTACCCATGAACAAAGAAAACAAGAGTGGCAACACGTTTATAGTATTGCCAGTGTGGAGATCCTTCTGCACCAAAACCAGCTGCCATGCACAGCACAGGACTTTGAGTCTACTTCTAGCCAAGCCTTTCATATCACGGACTTAGAGTGACACTATCACTGTAAAGAAAATTCAAAGCCTAAAGGCCTGTTGAGGGAAATGTATGAATCCATACCAAGTCTTGTATGCAGTCAAAGATCAGACTCAAGAGCTTCCCATGCCAGATAATTACTTGAATTTCTCACTCTGCTGAAGCAGAGAAGAGGACAAGAGCAGCTGTTTCCACAATCAGAGTTGTAGTAGAATCCAGAGTCTCAGTGGGGAGGTCTTTTTAATTTTAGAAGATATTGCCTGTATCTTTTAATAGATGAGACTGCTTGGACCATATTTTAAGCATTCATCAGCACTTCAGGCTATAAGAATGTAAGTTATTAGAAGAAACAGACTTGGCTCTAGCTATTAGGTGGCTTTCAGAATGCTTAATTTGCTGCATTAAGAGCCCATTTTAAGAGGCAGGCTGCAATCAGCTGTGCTGCCAGCTACCATTATGTGTGCAATATGTGTTTGTGTATTTCTGATACACAGGAGCAGTGAATCAAAGCATTTAGCATATGAGTCACTGACAATGCAGCAGTCAAGAAAAATAAAGACAGGGAAAAAAAAAAAAGGATGCTTGCACCCAACCACAGTGAATGATCTGTTGTGCACCTTGGTTGCTTCGTTTCAGCCACCACTTACAGGTCATGACAGCACAATAAAACAACTTTCCTTTGAATTAGCTAAGCCATTAGAAGCGTCTGTCAACACATGCAAAACTGTAAGCTGGTGCAGGTAGCACACTAGCTGAAAACCATTACCTTGGGAAGCACTGTCAAATGACTTGATGAGTGTTTTTACAGTGGGAGTTGGCTCCGAGGAGGTGGAGGATCTGCGACTCAGGCCCATTCCCTGCCTCAGAGCTGCCAGATCTCTCTCTACAGCATTCATGTAATTGTACACTCGACCACGCTCCTCTTCCTGCCTGAAATCAATATGCAGCCCATTTAAAGAACCATTTTAGCAAGCAAAGTCTTAGAAAAATCAACACAATTTTGAAGTCAAATTAAAATCTATGGTCCAAATCACTCATTAGGTTAATCTGGTTTTCTTTCCACTCTAATTTAGGAATATATTATCACTGTAAATTCTTACTGCTTGTCAGCTGGAGAGCTTAAGTACCAAGTGAAAATTCTATCCAATCAATACTTGATTTAAGCCTTAATTTCTGCTCCCCTCTCACACACACAGGTACACAAGGATGGAAAAAAAGAGAGCCTTAAATATTGCGCATGGAAATAATCAGCTCAGAGGGGAAGATTATTTTTCACCTGCATAAACTGAAAACAATTCCAATGAGTACTGAGGAGGTTCTGGTATCCACTTTTAGGCAACATATGAATCACTTCAAAAAACACTAATTGGATTTTGAGTACAGAATATTTATAGTGCCTACTGTATTGTGTCACTCACAAGACAAGAATGTTTAAAGCAATCTGTTTTCTGCAGTCTGCAATAATGAAACATTGACTGATTTTTTGCTTCAGACACTGCAGTAGACTTCCCTACTACCTTCCCTCCAATGCAGCAGCTATACTACTTACAAGGAATCTGATTCAGGTCCCTCTTTGTTCCTTGTCTGCAGTGATTCCAATCTCAAAGATGTTTGTGTACCAGTAGCAATGAATATACTGACCGGAACTAGCAACCCAATTCTACCTTCCAAAATGCAATTGTAACCTCAAAGGTTCACTTGCAAGCAGTAATGAACCATTACAGTTAGAGCTGAAATGTATTAGCGAGAGTCAAACGACTTAGTTTGGTGATCACCTTATGCTCACCACTCACAGAAATCTCTCTCCCAGCCCAGAGGTAAGGCAGCAACCTCTGCAGCACTGAATAAGCTCAACCACGGTGCCCACTCACAGAAAGGGCACAGCCTCCTCTGCACTTGCTGCAAGGGATGGATGGGCTCAGACTGAGCTGCCCCAAGAACACGCAACTGGCCAGAGCTCTGCCTGCAGGCACTGCCACAGCCTCTCTCTGCGGGCAGCTGGAATGAGGGACAATGGCTGAGTGAGATGGGAGCAACTGTGGTAGAGCTAAGAGAAAAAATGGGTAGGCTAAGGAACACTGGGGAGTTGGGGAGAGATAGACATGTGGAACCACACTGCGAGCTCCCTGAGACAGGGACAGTAAGTCACCACAAAACAACCCCTCAGAATCAAAAGGATCCAGGATTCTCCTCTTGCCAGCCTTACAAAGCTTTGAGCAACCTGCACTAGTGAAGGATGTCCCTGCTGTCTGCAGGGGGACAGGAACAGATGACCTTTAGAGACCCCTTCCAACCCAAACGATTCTATGATTCTATGAAATTATATCCACTTGTTAAACATCTTCCACTTCAACCTGGTGTGTCAAAAGCACCAAACTCAACTTGGGATGGATTAAACACAGAGGATAAAGACACAAATATTGCTCTTGTAAGTGTATCTCCTTTGAGCCTTTAAAGTCTGTGTTTAGCAGCTTGCTGCAATACAGACCCTCCCAGCAACAGGATTTATCAGCTTCGGGCTCTCAGACAAAACAGTGGATCTCCATAACTGCTGCCCAGCTACAAGGCAGACAACATGCTGTTGTCTCTTGCATACTTGCGTGACTTGATCTCCTCCAGCTCTTTGGTGAGCTTCTCGTTTTTCTCCTGAGCTTCGTGCAGTCGACGCTTCAGGTCTCCTATCTCCTCCTGGGCCTCAGACTTGATATCGTTTGCTATCACCACTGCAGTCTGCAGGTCAGCTTGGAACTGACGCCATTCTGCTGACTCCTCCTGTAAGGAAATTCAACTTTACACTTAAAGAATTTGGAAGTTGAAAACAAGAAGTTATCCTCATTATCCATAGTTTCCCAATGCTACAACAGGAAACAATTTAGAGCAGTGATAAAGGCATGAGGCACAGCCTAATTTGCAAGTTAAACTGAAGAAGTTGTGCTGGAGACAATTAGGCTTCCACGGGCACGAATTTCTTTTCTACAAAGAAAGAAAATGTTCAAAGTGGAAGAGAATCAATCAATCCATCCATCCATCCATTCCCCTGTGGCTCAGAAGATGCAGGACCGTTTTCTCCCCAGCCCACAGTCACATCTTTCAGGCCCCACGGGGTCCTTGGTGTCTGCAGGCAGGTGAGCACATTCCCATAGCACGTGCCCCTCCAGAGCTCACTCTGTGAATGGTATTACAGCCCACCCCATGGCTTTGCCACTTCTCACGTGCAGCTCTTACGACATTCCAAGTTCACGATTTCTTCAGGTTTTAGGTTTTAACCTACCCGGAGTCTCCTGTGAAGATTCTTTATCTCTCTTTCCATGTCATGCTTTTGGTCCTGAAGTTTTTTAACTGTATCTGAAAAGAAAGTAAAATTATCTGTAAAATCTTATTCAGGGATCTGTTTACTTTAAAAGCAAATGTTTTTAAAACCTTACTCAGAGGATACATTTTTATAACCAAAGCCATCTGGAGAAAAACAGTATGAGCAGAAAGAATGTGACAGCAAATACTTCTCTGTCACTGGTGAGGGGAGCAGCAGAAGCAAGCTCAATTCCTAGATAAACCCCAGTCTCTACCTGCCTAAGTATTAAAATGACAAAGCAGTAACAAAGAGCAAATAAACAAGGCAGGTAATTTAACACTAAAGGGTCCTACAAGCATGGATATTTGGGGGGGTTTCCCTCTTCAAATGTCAGCTGTGGCTACATGAAGCCTTTTGATTCAGCTTACTCCTTGACACAAAGCTGCTGACACAACTCACAGCCATGCCTTCCAGAGGGAGAAAATGCTTCTCATGGCCTCAAGGATCTTACCTTCTTGTCTACCAAGCTCCTCCTTGAAGATGAACATGCTATATTTACTGGACAGGGACAGGCAGCCTAGAGATCACCTTATGCTCTCAAGGCAGCTTGACCAGAACCAGTCTCTGTCCCCAGGCTGTCTGACAGCCCAGCACTGCAATTATCACTCATTAGTGACTTCATTCAACGCCCAAGGACAATGTAGAATAGAATAGAATAGAATCAATCA
>WAAF01009354.1:180673-241574 GCA_013400475.1 Tricholaema leucomelas | reverse complement strand
TGGAGGTCTCTTCCAACCTGATTGACTCCATTCTATTCTATACTATTCTATATAAGAATATGATTAGAAGGCTAAAGCACCTCTGCTATAGGGACAGGCTGTAAGAATTGGGGCTGTTCAGTCTAGAGAAGACTCTGGGGAGGCCTTACAGCAGCCTTCTCGTACCTGAAGGAGGTCTAAGAGAAATATGTAGAGGTAGTGATTCTATGATTTAAGGTCCCTTCCAGTCCCTAACAATCTGCTTCTCCACCACATCTCACTTTCCTAAAGCAGTCCCTGCTCCTCCCTGCCCTCACCTCCTTACCTCTCACTCTGCCTGAAGAGCTCTTCTCCATCACCATTTTTGCAGTCATCTCAGAGCTTGAGGCAAGAGCCTCAAACAGCTAGAATACCCTACAAAAGAAATCAGCTCCAGCAAAGACACATACCCAGCACCTGTGGATGATGTTGTAATGGTTGCTGAGCCTAACCCTAGTGAGCCGGGGGGCCACCAGGCCCCCCGGCCTTTGAAATCCTCCACCAATTCACCCGGTGCACACCATAGGCACTCACCAGGGATGCCAGGCGGAGGATCCCTTGGCCCACAATGGGCCTAACTTGGAGCTTCTAGCTTTCCTGGGGCAGAATATAAAGGGGAGTGGGTAGGGAGGGTATAGTGGCCACACCTGGGGTGGGAGGAGACTCCAATAGCCAGCTAATAGAAAATGGCATCACATGGTGGCAGCACAGCTGATGTGTTACAATAGGAGACGAATTAATAGCAATGATGATAGCGATGTCTGTCATCAAAGCTGACTACGTTATGCCCAGAACAAATAGCACAATGAAGATATGTAGTTGAACAAATAATGGTGGCTAAAGCACATAATTCTATTTATCTGCTGAAGGGGGGAATGCAGCGACTGACAAAATATCCTCTGTCTTAAAAGAGGAGGTGTTCAAAAAAAGCCTGGATGAGGCACTTAGTGCCATGGTCTAGTTGATTGGACAGGGCTGGCTGGTAGGTTGGACTGGATGACCTTGGAAGTCTCTTCCAACCTGGTTGATTCTGTGATACTGTGATGGTCTAGTTGACCGGGCAGGGCTGGGTGCTAGGTTAGACTGGATGATCTTGGAGGTCTCTTCCAACCTGGTTGATTCTGTGATACTGTGATGGTCTAGTTGACCGGGCAGGGCTGGGTGCTAGGTTGGACTGGATGATCTTGGAGGTCTCTTCCAACCTGGTTGATGCTGTGATACTGTGATGGTCTAGCTGACCGGGCAGGGCTGGGTGCTAGGTTGGACTGGATGATCTTGGAGATCTCTTCCAACCTGGTTGATTCTATGATTCTATGATTAGAAGGCTGATTTGAAAGAGCTTGGTGATGAAAGCATTTTGTTTTCCAGGACTTTTTTCCTTCCTTGCCATCTTCATAGGTAGAGAAATCAGTCCATTTTTTTCAAACAGAGATATTTCTTAAACGTTTCACTATTTCTGCCCTTCAAACTGACTTTTGCACAGTCAGTATTGAAATCTACTTATGTTTCAAACTGTGGCATTATGTGATTTTGTTGGACAGAGAGATAGATACAAAGGAACAATAGACATTGCAAATATTTTTAAAATAAGCCCTTTCAAGTCTTTTAATCTTTGAAAGTACTTACTCAATTTAATCACAATTTTCACAAAGTACTGTAGTTGTCAGTAAGTCTTAACCTTAAAAATTTGAATGCACAGGGATTTTTATAGGGTGTGGGGGGATAACACTTGATTTTTATTTTTTTATTTATTATTGAGATGATGGAGAGGGGGGAAAAGATTTATAATGGCGCTCTAGCTGAATGCTTAATTAGGAACAGTTAATCACCTCTTCAAATAAGCTAAAGACTTATGTAAGTCGGCCTTACAATCCCTATAGATAAAGACAGTTTAACTTGGCTTCCTATGGAAATAAGCTTTATGTAACTGTTTTGTCTGTCTCTCCATCTTTCTTTTCTCTCCCCTTTACTTTCCCTTCAACAAAAGACTGAGCCATTAGCCAATTTGAACTTGAGGGCTAAAAATCTACAAAATGATATTCCTACTGGTTTCATGAAGACAGCTGATGAGATAAGAGAGAAAGACCTAAATCACTGCCCTAGTTTCCTCTAAAGCAAAACAGAGAAAGTTACAGAAGTGAAAACTTGGTGTGAGATTACTGTTTGTAATGCCTGAGCTGCAGAACAGGTTGACTGCTTTAGATTTCATGGACTGAATTTCCTTGCACAGAGAAATAGACAATTTGCTGGCCGAATGGAGGCATACTTCAGATTGGCCTTCTCCCGGGTCAGTGCAGGTAAACTCTGCCTTTACTGCAGGCCTTTGAGTAGCTACAACTATAATAAAGATGAATGATTTATGTTATTTTCCATTTATTTGATTACTATTTCCATTTATTTGATTACTAATACACTCTTTGTTTTTTCTTTTATTTTTTAACTTTTCTTTTATCTGAATGAAGTGAAAACAGCTGGTGGATAATGATCTATGAAGTCTTCTATCTAACGAACTATCCAGAAGTAGTCTTCTACTTCAGCATACACTGAAGCAAAGTCAAGTCAATGTTGAGGGCAGTTTAAAACTCAGAGCCCAGAGTAATAAGCCTTTGTTTATTCCCCAAAGTGATATCCTGACAGGGCAACCTTCCTCAGGTACTAAGCCAAATCTACTCTGTTGTTAAGAAATTCTGTACTTCAGTCATAGTGCTATTGTCTGTCTTTGATTTGAAAATCTCAAGGGGAGAAAATAATTTGAGACATAGGTACGACTGATTGTCGTACCTATGAAGTGTTCTTCTGTATTTTACGTTCCTCACAGGCAAAGAGATACAATTTATAACTAAATAGAAAGCCCAACCCAAAATTTCTGAATGCTCAGAGATGTATGAAAATTGCTGGATTTTGAGACAGTTTGAAGACAATCCAAATTATGTATATCATTCTTGGTCTAAAGTAAAAGCCCAGATCCTCACACTTTGGAATACTTCACAAGATTTACATATAGTAGTCCAGTTTTATAAATGAAGAACTTGGAAGAAAATGCATTTAATCTAGTCAGAATTTGAGTGAAGTTTGATTACAGTACTGTCTGCCTTGTTGCAATATCTTTATATGTCATTATACTCTTCAGGGTGATATTTTCCCCCACTTTGTTTAACCTGGTTACTGTGTACTAGGTAAAGTATCATGGGTGGGAGGTGTCCCTGCCTATGGTGGGGGGTTGGAACTAGATGATCTTTGAGGTGCCTTACAACCTAAACTGTTCTATGATTCTAGGTAAAGTACCATAGTTTAACTGCCAAGGCTAGTCAGAGATGCAAATTGTTGTCTATAGGAATGTTTGAAGAGGTTATTTTCCCTCTGTGTGATTTTCACAACTGTTTCACTAACTCTGCACTTCACAACTGCTTCTTTTGGAGGAAAATGGTGGAGCTCATGAGTTTGGTAAAGCTATATATTTGCTGTAAGCACTAAAAGCACTGTTTTGATATAAGGAAAAAAAGACACAATATAATGTGGGTTTTTTTTTTGTCAAAGACAGACTCATTAGGAGGGTTAAAGAAATACAGATATCTCTATCTAAACGTTACAGCAAGATTGTGTCAATCATAATCAGGTCAGTGCTCAGAGCATAGCTTTCAAGAACCAGTTCAGAACATAAATATTAGTAGAAACAACATAAATGAGGAGTCATTGAACTCTTCTCAGTGAAATATTTAGAAAAATTAGGTGTCTGATATATCTGCATGTCAAAAAAAAAAGAAGAGTAGTAATGTTTCTTGCATTAGCACAAAAATGCATAGTTTTGCCACGTTAATATCCTGATCAGGATTTTTTCTTAAGACTGTACAAATGTACTGAAGTATTTAAATCACCTGTCAAATGTAAACCTACTCAAGCTATGATACTTAAAAAATATAATATGAAATTAGACATCATTTATACCTGCTAGGATTTTTCAAGTTGTCTTATAACATCAATGGTGAGCATAGATGCAGAAACAGCAGATTTTCAATTTTAACCTTTTTCCTCATCAATTTCCAGAATGTAATTCTGCCCCCAGCTGGTTAAGACACAGCTGACATAGAAGACTGAAAGTGAGAGAATATTGAACCTATGAACTCTACTCCTTCTCAGATGATGACTACAATTTGCATGCAAAGTATCAGCAGCTTTACTGTTCAGCACAGGTGCTAATAGATTCTAAGTTCTTTATGTAAGTATATACTGCACCCTCTTCATTATAGTACTAATAGTGTAAAGGTGAAACTGTTTTCAGGAAACAGAGTTCATTGATTACTCCTACAGAACATTACAATTAATGACATCGGTCTCTGGTAATTGCTACACTTGTATCAGATCAACTGAAAACTAGAAAATTAATACACAGTCTCGTCACCATTACAACCCAGAAAGTTGCATACATCTGCTGCCTGGGGTGGATGTTTACATGCCTATTTGTCTTCCTATTGCTCTTTTTTCAAGAGAGTCTGTGTCTATCTTTTTGCAAACAAAACATACATACAGAAAAATTTACGTGACTTCCACTCTTTGCTTCAGGTACAACTGCAGCCCACCCTTATCTCCCAGGGAGGAAGAAAAACAAAGCCATAGAAAAGCAGAGAGATAAGTTGTTATTATTATTATTACCTTTTGAAACAAAAGCTTTCATTCACACCTCAACCACTCTCCACTATCTTCTATCATTTTTCAGGACATCTCTTCTGATTCAGCTGAAGAATAGATTACAAATACTTTCAAATTCATCTAACTTACTTTCCATTCCATATATCACCTTTTCATATGCAGCTGTTTCTGTCACATCAGCAATCCACTCCCCCAGTAACAGCCCTGATGCATCCTTTCACATTCTCAGTATTAGTTTTCAATGCTGCGAGACTAAAGGGGGCAATGTCAGGAAGCTTAGGTCCCATATTTAGACTCTGTATCTTCAAATAAATAATACTGGCAAAAAAAATATAAGTGGAAATGTTCATTGGAAATAGGTTTCACAGAACAAGACAAAAAGAAAACATAAAGTAAACACAGTGATTCTGGGAAAAAGAAAAATCAATCCAGGAGGGGTAATGGGTTTAAACTGGAAGAGGGGAGATTTAGACTGGATGTTAGAAGGAAGTTCTTTACAGTGAGGGTGGTGAGACACTGGAACGGGTTGCCCAGGGAGGTTGTGGATGCTTCCTCCCTGGAGGCGTTTAAGGCCAGGCTGGATGAGGCCTTGAGCAGCCTGCTCTAGTGGGAGGTGTCCCTGCCTATGGCAGGGGGCTGGAGCTGGATGATCCTTGAGGTCCCTTCCAACCTAAACCATTCTATGATTCTATGATCAATGCAAATGTTAGCATTAATACAAATTATGAACTAAAGGCATGAACTAGCAGAGGCTCACTGGATGATACAGAGTCTTGCAAATGCTTTCCAGAGTTTCCTGCTTCCTTCATGTACTGGTACCCTAAATGTTCTCAGAGGGGAGGACAGCCGCAGGAACACTTGGCCCACCGGAGCCCTGCAGAAGCAGGAAGCAAAACTGGACATGGTGTAATTTTGCAGAGCACTAGAGGTACATGAGCACTGGATTAACTTAGTGACTTTAAACTGCAGAGAAGAGAAATTACAAGATGGAACAGAGCTGCTGAGGGAACACACAGTTGAGGCAATGGGATGTGAGTACTCAATCCATTAGCCTTGACAGAAAATCTCTAGTGTAGGTTTGGGAAAAGGCAGAAGGAGGAGGAGCATTGTGGGAAGGTAAGCAGAATAGAGAACCACTAAGCACAAATTGTTGTTAATGAAGAATGCTTCAAACTCACCAGATGACTCCTTGACCAAGGATTGACCATGTGCTGAGGATATTGTAAGAGAAACGTGAACATATGCCTGAAGCAGGAAGAAGCAGACACAGTCGGTCCTATCGCGAAATGACTGAATAGCACAAATTTATCAAAACAAAGATGTCTCGAAAGATGTAATGAGAGGCAGGTCTGACACTGCATGGTAGGAAGTGGGTGGGTATCACACCTGCTGGATGAGGAGGGTGGAATCCTGGCCAATATCTGCTAACTCATACAGCTATCACATACACAACATATGAAACTTTCAAAAACCTCCTACAGCAGAATTAAAAAGTTTAATTTCTCGTTATTATTTACTTAACAGCTCTGGCACTGATTTTTAGTTTTCTCCAGATAGACTCTGTGCAAGTCAGCTTTATCCCTTACACTCCATAGCAGCTGGAATTTCTTTGTTTTCTGCCACCTTTTGCTTGTCACATAGCAGCACTTGTGAAGTGTCCCATTGAATAAGCACTCTTTCCATGAATTACTTTTCAAAGGTATATTCAGTCTATCTCTCATTAGAGATGAGCAGAAGATGAAGGTAGGAGAGATACTGAGCTAACGCTAAAGACATTCAAAACATTAACCTACTGTGTCTGCAGAGGGGAGAAAAAAATAAGAAGCCAAACAAAACAAAATTAAAAAGAAAATGTCTTCCAGCCTGCCAGCAAGAGAAAAAAAGTTCTCCATTACATATTAGCTACTTTATTGTGACTGTTTTCCACAGGGCCAGCTTCTGTACTGATTCAACTAAAGACAACTGGCCTGGTCTACACTATTAGAAAATTTGAACACCAGTATGATCTTAAGGAATTGGCTGGATGGTCGCATGCAGAGAGTGGTGATCAATGGCGCAATGTCCACCTGGCGACCGGTGACAAGTGGTGTTCCTCAGGGGTCAGTGCTGGGACCAGTGCTCTTTAACATCTTTGTCAGTGATATGGACAGAGGAATTGAGTGCACCCTCAGCAAGTTTGCAGATGACACCAAGCTGTGTGGCACAGCTGACTTGCTGGAGGGCAGGGATGCCATCCAGAGGGACCTGGACAGGCTGGAGAGGTGGGCCCAGGCCAACCTCATGACGTTTAACAAGGCCAAGTGTAAGGTCCTGCACCTGGGTCGGTGCAATCCCAGGCACAGATACAGGCTGGGTGATGAATGGCTGGAGAGCAGCCCTGAGGAGAAGGACCTGGGGGTCTGGGTCGACGAGAAGCTCAACATGAGCCGGCAGTGTGCACATGCAGCCCAGACAGCCAACCGAGTGCTGGGCTGCATCAAGAGAAGTGTGGCCAGCAGGGCAAGGGAGGTGATTCTCCCCCTTTACTCTGCTCTCGTCAGACCCCACCTGGAGTACTGTGTGCAGTTCTGGAGCCCCCAATACAAGAAGGACATGGAACTGCTGGAGCGGGTCCAAAGGAGAGCCACGAAGATGATCAGAGGGCTGGAGCACCTCTGCTATGAGGACAGGCTGAGAGAGTTGGGGCTCTTCAGCCTGGAGAGGAGAAGGCTTCGAGGAGACCTTATAGTGGCCTTCCAGTATTTGAAGGGAGCCTACAGGAAAGCTGGGGAGGGACTATTTACACGGTCTAGTAATGTTAGGACGAGGGGGAATGGGTTTAAGCTGGAAGAGGGGAGATTTAGACTGGATGTTAGGAGGAAGTTCTTTACAGTGAGGGTGGTAAGGCACTGGAACGGGTTGCCCAGGGAGGTTGTGGATGCTTCCTCCCTGGAGGTGTTTAAGGTCAGGCTGGATGAGGCCTTGGGCGAGCTGCTCTAGTGGGAGGTGTCCCTGCCTGTGGCAGGGGGTTGGAGCTGGATGATCTTTGAGGTCTCTTCCAACCTAAACCATTCTATGATTCTATGATTCTATGATTAAATCATAGTGCTAAACACTTGCAAAGTGCAGGTCACTAAAAGGAGTGAAAATAACCTGCATAATCTGACACATTTCCAGCCTGAATATTTTTTTTTTCCTTTTAACTTTTTAATTTAACAACTACTATCATATTATAATCCTAGCAGCTCTGGTTCCACAGCTGTTTTTTCAAGGTTTCCTTGACACATTGCCCCCCATATAGCCTCCCCTCCCCAAATTCATTTAAAATCCTAGCATCATTTGTGGTCAAAACCAAATCCAAATTAAGTCCATCTGAGGAAAGCGGTAAAAACCTGAACGCCATCTTGTTGTCTCGAACATCCTATGGTTGCATAATAACAAAATGCCTTTGTTCTCACAACTAAAGTATGCATCAAGAATCAAAGAAGCAAGAAAAAAAGGGAATGTTCCAAGCTATTACTGTAACAATCCAATTACAATGCCTATCAAACTTAACTTCACAGGTTATAGCTCCTAATTGCCTGACAAAAATTGACACTTCAGTCGCAACAGCATAATATAATCAGAGTCCAAATTAAATTTGATCGTGGGCAGAAAACGATGCTATCATTCGGCGGCATGGAAACAGGAGATCAACTAGCATGATATCAAGGATCAGAAATGAAAATTATTCATTAATGGCAATGGTTTTCTGATAATGGAAATGACACAGTTCAGATGGCTTCGTAAAAACACTATTAATTAAAAAGATGATAGACCTAACAAGGCATAGAAACCAGTGGAACCTTTCTCCGTGCTTGTTAAGGTGAAGGATGACAATGTTTAAGAACAGAAGTTTATGCACTTTTGTGAAAAGTATTCCGCTGATTCTGTAGCAAGTTTACCGATTCTTGCTTAGTGAAGCATCTTTCTCTAGGGTGCTATGTTATAGGGGCATAAAAAGTGTCTAAGGCCATAATACGGTATTGTAATAAGCATGAATACTACCAGCTATAAAAGAGAAGGGTCCGATTCATAAAGAAATGCACATGGGGTTTTTGCATACTCCCAAGAAAAAATGTGCAGAGAAAACTATTTTATTTCCCTATGCAAGCAGCTCTGTCCCCATTCTACTCTGGAGAATTAAAGAGGTGCTTTACGCTGGAGAACAAGCCAGAACTCCACCGTCAAGAGTGTTTGTGAGCAAGAAAAGGAAAGGCCAGAGGCTCAAACTGCTGAAGTTCAGACAATGCCAATGCCTCTGCATTCCTTACACAAAGTTCAAGACATTACCACAGTAAAAAACTCCTGTATTAATACAACACCACAAGTATTACGTTTGAGATAACCACCTCAAAGGGTTGCTGCTATACCACTGAAACCACTGAGTGCTTTTGCCACAGGTGGAACAAATCAAACTGTACTTAGCCAGTTTGAGGAAGAAAAGGTCTACTGGCTTGCTATAATTCTCCACGACCTCCTCCTAGGCATTATGTTTCAGCTCTACACCCAGCAGGATGGGTCACTGCCCAACATATAAAGGTAAAACTGTTTTCAAGGACTCTCACCTTTTCCTTCGTCAGTAGCTGAGAGAAGCAGAGACACCCTTGCTACAATTGCTTGCTCAACAGGGATCTGCTTTGGAAATGCACCAACACAGGCCTCTGAGATTTCTTGCTGTGGGAAACCAAAGACTCAAAAGCCTGGAAAATGAATGACTCTAAGAAAGATAGAAGGGAAGAACAGGTGAAGATAGATGCTTCCTTGGAAAAGGATGATTCAGAGTAGATCCTTCTGACCCAAGAATCAACTACAGTAGACTTTAGCAAATCAAAGACCCAGGAAAAAATCTCATGTTCTTCATATTGTCTAATTGCGGCTTACCTTAATTCAAAATGCATGATCTCAAGCTGCCTCTAAAACTTTTTCACTTCCAAAGTAACATCTTTGAAGATCACTTCACTTACAAAACTAAAAAATAAAATACTTAATACTAATCTACTTGGAACGGCCCTAAAACTGAAAACCAGGCCAACAATCTACATGCTTGTAACTTTTGGTAGTCCTTCTACAGGGTGCACAAAGGTTGCCTAAACTGTCAACTTCATTTTAAAAAATCATGGAAATCATAAAAATCATAGAATCAGCCAGGTTCGAAGAGACCTCCAAGATCATTCAGTCCAACCTAGCACCCAGCCCTAGCCAATCAACTAGACCATGGCACTAAGTGTCCCACAAAGTCTTTTCTTGAACACCTGTAGGGACAGTGACTCCACAACCTCCCTGGGCAGCCCATTCCAATGCCAATCACTCTCTCTGGCAAGAACTTCCTCCTAACATCCAGCCTAGACCTCCCTTGGCACAACTTGAGACTGTGTCCCCTTGTTCTGTTGCTGGTTGCCTGGCAGAAGAGCCCAACCCCCAGCTGGCTACAGCCTCCCTTCAGGTAGTTGAAAGACAGCAATGATATCACCCCTGTGCCTCCTTTTTCCAGGCTAAACAACCCCATCTCTCTCAGCCTCTCCTCAAAGGGCTGTGTTCCAGGCTTCTCACCAGTTTCGTTGCCCTTCTCTGGACACGTTCCAATATCTCAACATCTCTCTTCAGTTGAGGATTCCAGAACTGGACACAGTACTCAAGGTGTGGCCTGACCAGTGCTGAGTACAGGGGAAGAATAACCTTCCTTGTCCTGCTGGCTACACTGTTCCTGATACAGGCCAGGATTCCATTGGCTCTCTTGGTCAGCTGGGCACACTGCTGGCTCATCTTCAGCCAACTGTCTACCAGAACCCCCAGGTCCCTTTCTGCCTGGCTGCTCTCCAGCCACTGGTATTACCTAAAACAAAAACTTTAAGAGTTCTAGGGCAGATCCTTCAGTTTCAGTGCATTTTACTTTAATGTTCTTTAGCCCTCTAAACATGATCAAAATCACAGATGCAGACATCTCAGGAGGAGACAGCAATATATTAATGGAGAAAACAGTTATGCCATAAGACCAGCTATCATGTCATTAAGCAATATTGCAGCTACCACATGATTATCTATTGGGTTTTGATAATTTGACCACATAAGAGAGTGTTTATAGATCTAGAAATTTTAAAATATGGTATATTGATACTATTTTCATTGGGGTTTGGGTTGGTTTTTTTGGGGTTTTTGGTTGTGTTTTTGTGGGTTTTTTGTTTGGTTTTAGTTTTTGTTTTTGTTTTTTTTTTGTATAATACAGTTCAGAATCAGGAGGAATGAAAAAGAAGGAAAGAAAACAGAGACCAGACTTCATGATGGTTTGGGTATTTGGGGATTTTTTAATAAATAATTGAATTATGTTGCTTATGATGTATTCTGGGAAATGATGTAACCCCTTTTCTGATAAGAGTAGCACTGTTCAGCAGTCAAACTGGGCATACTTATCCCTGCTGCAGGGAATTTAATGCAGAGGCAGCCAAAACCCAAATCTATTGTGACCATTAATCCTGCAGGGTAAAGTTATGGATTGAGTCATCTAATGGATACATTCCCTCACTAAATACTAGCAAATTAAATCCCAGATGTGTTCTTTAAGGAAACCAGTGTTAGATTCACACCCACTCATTCTCTGGCTCATTGGGAATTTTCTTATGAAAAGTTTTGGTTGCAAGAAATGCCAATTCATCAACTTTGACATGTTTTGTGGGCATACTCTAGAATAACAAACAGTTAGCACTCGGGATGCTTTTCAAACTAATAAAATAAACCCATGTTCTTGTCTCTGAAAGACCTTATCCAGGGTACACTGGTAATTCCAGGTTACTGACTCACTTCTTACTCCACCTCCTATCTGCTCATCACATTCCCCTTTCTGTGGAGATGTTAAGTAGTCTTGAGTTCATGCTACTGACAGCTCAACATCTCACATGAAGCAAAAGCCATTTTGACCTTATCTCTGCTAACAGCATAAAATCAAAACAATTTCTTTTAGTGCAAGCCTGGCAACAGCAGCAACACTGTAAAAAGAGATTCACACTCCTGAATCCCACAGCCATTGACCTACCAAGGAGTTAAAAGGAGGAAAACACCTTATTTAAGTAGGGCCACTGTGGCTAGCAGCCCTCCTACAGTCTCATTGTAGATTGTGACTTGTGACAGGTACAACCTGGAATTCTCGGGTTTGCAGCAGCACTCACTGAATCAGGAAATACACAGCATTACAAAGAAAATAAATAATGAAATTAAGCTTAACAGGGTTGCTGGCCCATTTTCAGATCCCTCATACTAAAACTTGCAAGTATCGCTGTTAGGCATGTTGCCAAGTCTATTTCCCTGGTGAATTCAGGCTTATGCACCACTCAAGAGGAGTCTGTTAATGACTACAAAGATCCACAGCTGTTTACAGTTTAGACTCAGTGGTGGACCAGGCAATAAGCTTGATCCAACAATGAAGTTGTTGGACTTTCACAGCAAGAGGAGACATTGTGTCAACTATTTGCTTGCTCACAGCGCAAGTGACTACCAGGACAGCTTAGCATGGCTGTGAAAAAGAGGGAAAGGAGTAGATATGGATTGGAGTGAAGCTGTGCAAGGCCCTGAAAATGAAAGCAGAAATGTATAAAGAAACCACAATTAAATAGGTTGTAGAAACCTAAAGTAACAAAATAAATAAGATGAGCAAGTACTTTACCTAAAGAAGACAAAATCTATTTAGAACATAGCTTTGTACTAATTTGTGGAAGTCTGCTGTGATATCATTTCACAGAATCACAGAACATTAGAAGATGGACGGGACCTCCCTAGAATCCTAAGAATGATCCCCTAGGGTAGTTCACATGGGAATGCATCCAGATGGGTTTTAAAGTCTCCAGAGAAAGAGACTCTACAACCTCTCTGGGCAGCCTGTTCCAGTACTCTGTCACCCTCACTGTAAAGAAGCTTCTCCTCATGTTTAAGTGAAACCTTCTATGTTCCAGTTTGTAGCCATTGCTCCTTGTCTCATTGCTGCTGACCAGCAAAAAGAGATTGGCCCTATGCACTCGACACCCACCCCTCAGATATTTGTATAATTGATAAGACCTTGATAAGATCTCCTCTCACTCTTCTCTTGTCCAGACTAAATGGCTTCAGGTCTCTCAGTCTCTCTCCAGAGGGGAGATGCTCAAATCCCTCAATTATTCCTTGTGACACTCTGTTGGACACTCTCCAGCAGGTCCTGAAATGAGAAGCCCATAATTTGATACAGTATTCCAGGTGTAGTCTTATCAGGGCAGAGTAGAGGGGGAGAAGAACGTGGCCATCACCCCCGAGGTGGACAAAGCCATTACCATCAAAATTGGGTTGTATTTACACATTTTGTATTTGTTTTACCTTCCCTATACCTTTGTAACTTACCTACCTCAGATACCTTTTTATTTTATTGTTAAAATTCTCTTCTTTTTAACTTTCAAATCAGAATGAGATTATTTATTTGGGTGTGCTTACCTTTCCTGTCTCCACATCTAATTCCTTTCTTTTGGGAAAGGAGGGGGAAGAGGGAAGGGCACTGTATAAATTGTTATTTGGTTCTGTCGAATATATTTCATCCTCTGGGAATTTAAATTAGAACCAAGACACACTTTTTTAAAACTTTTTTTTTCTTTTTCCCTCTGCCATTGGTTGCTTCTCTGTGGGAAGCCAGATACAAAGGCCAGCAACTCTGAAAAGAATGTTTCAAATATTAACAACTAGTGAAATTAGAAAACTTGCCAGAGGTACCTTTGCTTACAGTAGATCTTAAAGCATGGCCTGCAACGTGCTCAGGTCCAAGTTCATTTCAGTTTGAAGCAGTGTATTTATCATTAAGGCAGCATTTTCAGTCTTCTTCAGCTAAGACGGTTCCCAGAACTCCCACATCTGGTGCCAAGGGTTTGTTACAAACCTTTAGAAAGCATTAAAGCCATGTCTGTGTGGGTGGGCAGCTGATCAAGTAATTTATTGATTAGCCATATAGTATTAAGTTGAAAAATTCAAAAGCAAAGGATGAAACTATTTCTGGTAAGGTGAAGCCCTTCACATTTACTGAAGAGATTATCTGCAACAGGAAATACTTACTTGATTGCTTGATTGCAAAGTCAGGCAGGTCCTTGGCCTCACTGACTTCACTGGAGCTATGACAAGTTTACCAGTGGAAGATCTGTGCCCTGAGATAATTTCTTAATGCAATGGTAAGCTCTTAAGTTTCTAAAAAGCAGGACATAGAATCATAGAATCATAGAATGGTTTAGGTTGGAAGGGACCTCAAGGATCATCCAGCTCCAACCCCCTGCCATAGGCAGGGACACCTCCCACTAGAGCAGGCTGCTCAAGGCCTCATCCAGCCTGGCCTTAAACGCCTCCAGGGAGGAAGCATCCACAACCTCCCTGGGAAACCTGTGCCAGTGTCTTACCACCCTCACTGTAAAGAACTTCCTCCTAACATCCAGTCTAAATCTCCCCTCCTCCAGCTTAAACCCATTACCCCTCATCCTGACATTACTAGACCTTGCAAATACTCCCTCCCCAGCCTTCCTGTAGGCTCCCTTCAGATACTGGAAAGCCACTATAAGGTCTCCTGGAAGCCTTCTCTTCTCCAGGCTGAAGAGCCCCAACTCTCTCAGCCTGTCCTCATAGCAGAGCTGCTGCAGCCCTCTGATCATCTTCGTGGCTCTCCTCTGGACCCGCTCCAGCAGTTCCATGTCCTTCTTGTATTGGAGGCTCCAGAACTGCACACAGTACTCCAGGTGGGGTCTGACGAGAGCAGAGTAAAGGGGGAGAATCACCTCCCTTGCCCTGCTGGCCACACTTCTCTTGATGCAGCCCAGCACAGGGTTGCTGTCTGGGCTGCATGTGCACATTTTTGGCTCATGTTGAGCTTTTCGTCAACTCAGACATAGGAAACACAAACATGAAAAATCTTTTTTTCAGGTACTTTTCTCGTATATAGGTTTTTCTAATACTCACAGCCACCAGAAGCAGGAAAACAGCAGAAATGTGTAAACTCATGAAGTTCTCGTTCAAACTGAACTCTCATTTCTGACTCACATATGAAGTACATCGGAAGTGTAAAAAAGGAAGCAGAACAGCTACCAAAAGCTGGCCTCATTAAAAGGTACAGCTGTGTTAGAACTTGACTTGCTGCCTGCCTGAGCACTCAAGACAGTACAAATTTAGAATCTGAGCCCTGCTCACCTTCAGCTTTGAAAATTCCTTTTGCATGTATGGAAGACAAAACCGGATGCCCAAACTCCACTGTATGCCTGTGAACCTCCCTCTGAAAATGTACTGCGCTACCCTATGTCAATGATGTTAAAAAGAACCATTATCAGAGAAGACAAAGGGACTTCTGTGATCATCCAGCTTTTCCTAATTCAAGCTCACGTCAGAGTTAACAAATGTCTTTGTGTGGCACTTGCTTATATATTTTCTGCAGTGACTGCAATCTAAATATTGGCAGCCAATAAGAATGAGAGTACTACCCTGTGCCATAAAACACTCTTCATCATGACTGTCCAAGGCAATTCCTATTAAGCAGTTGGAGGTCAGAAAACAAAAGGTAGAAGTCCATACCATAAATGTACCATGTTGGAGAGCCTCAGCTTTGAGAACCAAATTATTGCATGGCTACACAGTTTCTCTCTGTTCCTTCACTCTCATTTTACATTAAATTTCTTCAAGGGTTCAGAAAACTCTTTCAATAGCAAGCAAGTCAGATCAAAGTAAACATATAATATGCATGAACAGGTCCACTTTGTATAACATTAACAATGTAGTTTCTGTCAGAAAAATGAAATTAAGAATGTAAAAACTTAAAATATAATTAAAAACAATGTAGCAAGCACAGCTAAAGATATATGTACTCTGGAGGAAGGTTACTGTTAACAGACAAAGTCTTTTTGAAGTCCTACTCACCCCTCTCTATAGCTTCTTACTACAGTAGCATCTCAGATTGTAGATTATGTTCTCTACTGATATCTAAAGGACAAAACCCGCAGACAGTCCCCACACTTTTATCCCCCTGTATTCATTTAAGATGTTGATTGATACTTCCTGACAAATTGAAAGCTACTCTTTTTTTGTAGACTCTTATCTCAGACTTAGTTAAAGTGCAAGTCACAACACGTGCTCCCCTTCCTTCTACTTATTTTTACCTGTACATACCATAGGAGAAGCAAATACTGCAGTGAGTGCACTGCCACTATGCCAGGTTGTGGAAAATCAGATCATCAAAGCAAATGTGTCATAATTCACCATTTAGGTGGAGAAACACTGCTGGGGTTTATTTTATTCAAAAATAAATAGGTACATCCCCATGGCTAAGATCTTATTCGGCAATGCATAGGAGTTTGCTGCTATCTGCAGGTAAAAATATTCTATCACTGAGTAAAAATCTGAAAAGGATGCCAAGCTGTTAGCTTCCATATTAATTGCAGCTTCACACAACTCTATGTAAAAACCCCAGGTGTAAGCAGGATGAATGAAAACTGAGATCTCTCACACAGGGCCCAGAGGAATATTCTCCCTCTAACATGGCAGGCTGTAGGCACACCACTCTTAGGATGTTTTGCAAGCCAGGGTTTAGCTTTTACACAGCCATCCAGAGCAAACCTGTCACCCTTTGGCTACTGCAGAAACAAAGAACTCTGGGGACATAAGAGTATCTCTCTGATACTCAGTAGCCCTCAGATGCCCTCCGAGCTGTGACAGTCTACCAAGCGGATGGGACACAAAGCTAGTTCCACAAATGCCAAAACTATCAGATGCCAGAAATAGTAGTTCAAGAGGCTTACAGACAAACAGCTATTTGCCCCTCTGTTTGCACAGCAGGCCTAGAAAGCCTTGTAAATCCCTTACAGTACTGCACTCCACTCACTCCACTGCGTGCCATAGCATGTGGGGTTTTTTGTTTGGTTGGCTCGTTTGTTTGTGGGTTTCATTTTTAATTCTCACTTTGTCCTACAAGCCTGAAATGAACCAAAATACATACAGTGCTGAAGGACAATTGATAGTGAACTTTTCCTAGATTTAAAAGTCAGAAGCAGACAAAAGATACTTAACTATGTGAGAATACCACCCTCAAAGTGTAAAATATGTTGTAAATAATGTCTACTTTTATAGCTCTGCTGCCACATCACTTGAACCACTACAAAATGTGTCCTAGGAATATTAGCTTTAATTACTTGGGAATTGTAGAATCATAGAATCAGTCAGGGTTGGAAGGGACCACAAGGATCAAGCTGTCCCTGCCCATGGCAGGGGGGTTGGAACTAGATTTCCTCGACCAGATGCAGGACCTTGCACTTGGTCTTGTTGAACTTCATGAGGTTGGCTTGTGCCCACCTCTCCAGCCTGTCCAGGTCCCTCTGGATGGCATCCCTGCCCTCCAGCATGTCTGCCACACCACACAGCTCAGTGTCGTCAGTAAATTGCTGAGGGTGCACTCCATCACTCTGTCCATGTCACCGACAAAGATGCTGAACAGTTCCTTATCCATCTCATGGTCCACCCATCAAACCCACGTTTCACCAGCTTGGAGACCAAGATGTGGTGTGGGACAGTGTCAAAGGCTTTGTCCAGGTCTAGGTAAATGTTACTCACCTCTCATCTATTAATGTTGTGACCTGTTCAGAGAAGGCCACCAGGTTTATCAGGCAGGATTTGCAATTACTTCTGTTGAAAGGGACTTTAAAGATCACCTTGTTCCAACCCCCTTGTCATGGACTAGGACAGCTGCTACTAGACGAGGTTGCTCAAGGCACCATCCAACCTGACTTTGAACAATTTCAGGGTTGCAGACTCCACAACTTGTCGGGACAACCTGTTCCAGTGCCTCACCAACCTCATGGTGAAGTATCTTTTCCATGACATGCCTCTCCAGCTGGCCTGTAGGCCTCCTCAAAGTATTGGAAGACAACTATAAGGTCTTCCCAGAGGCTTCGCTTCGCTTCTCTTCTCTAGGCTGAACAACCCCAACTCTCTCAGCCTGTCTTCACAGAATAGGTGCTGCAGCCCTATGATCATCTTCATAGTCTTCCTCTGGACCCGCTCTAACAGCTCCATGTCCTGTTTGTGTTGGAGTCTCCAGGGTTGAACATTTCAGGTGAAGTCTCTTAGGAGCAGGGTACAGGAAGAGAAACATTTTGCTCAACTTGCTGGCCTTGGTTCTTTTGATGCAGCCTAGGATACAGTTGGCCTTCAAGTGTAGATTGCCAGCTCGTGTTGTCATCAACCATCATCCCTAACTCCTTCCTTTCAGGACTGCTCTCTACTCATTCTGTGCCCAGCCTGTATTTGTACTTGAGAATGCCCTAGCCCAGATCAGTAGCAGTCTCAGTACCAACCCCTGGGTGACACCACTTGTCACTTGTTTCCATGTAGACATCAAGCTAATTCTTTATTTGCCAATTGGTCCATCCATCAAATCGATGTCTTTTCAATTTAGAGACCAGAACATTACGGAGCACAGAGTCAAATGCTTCGCACAAGTCCAGGTAGATATCAGCTGCTCTTCCCTTGTCCATCAGTGATGTCATATCTTGTCGTAGAAAGCCACCACATTTGTCAGGAACAATATGCCCTTGGTGAAACCATGTTGACTGCCACCAATCACATCTTCATTTCTCATGTGCCTTAATAGAATTTTCAGTAGGATCTTCTCAATGATCTTGTTGGAAACAGAGATGAAACTGACTGGCCTGTAGTTTCTTGGGTCACCCTTTTAGAAAATTAGGATTATGTTTCCTCTTTTCCAGTCAGTGGGAACTTCACCCACTTCACTTTTAAAACAGATAGAAAAGAGCTTAGAAACTCCATCTGCCCATTCCCTCAGAACATGTCAATGCCGCTCATCAACTCCCATGGACTTAGAATTGAATCATAGAATTGGTTTGGGTGGAAAAGTCCAACCACTAACCTAATACCACCATTATGCCACGTCCCAAAGTGCCATGTCTACGCAATTTTTGAACACCTGACTTCTGCACTTTCAGACCCTTTAAATGGTCTTGAACCTGATCTTCACTCACAATGAGTGATTTTTCATTGTCCCACCTCCTGCTTTTACTTTCTGTAACTTGGGCAGTGTGATTAGAAACTTTGCTGGTGAACACAGAGGTAAAAAAGCTATTGAACACTTCAGACTTCTCCTTATCTCATGTGACCAGGGATGCAGAATTCTATGGATGACACCGTCCGTGTCTTGCACCTGAAATGGACTGTTTAAGATTTGTTTCAAATGCAGCAAGACGGTTTTGACTAGTTTGTGGATAGAAAGATGGGAATGATAGAAGTCACTAAACAACATTTAACCAAGCAAGGTCATATTGAAGGAGTCTTTACAGGAAATACTGACTACAGAAAACGACGTGCCGCACATTATCTCTCCAAAGCTTAGAAACTCATCTTGCCATTTTGCAGTGCTGTGTTGCACAGTTCTCTAGCTTGCTATCAAATACATATCTCCAAGGCTCTGATCAAAAATTAAACAATCACCAGTGTGAAACTTTTCCTACTCCACCATTTTTTTTTAATGTGGTTTTGTTATATGAAAAGCTGACATAACTTCTGGGTAATTTTTCAAAGAAGAGTTTCAATATAAGCTGATTTCACCTCATGGGTAAGAGGTGGGCACCAGAACAACTTAGCACAAAGAGAATACATAAGAACACAATAGAAAGAAAATTACAAAATACCCATCACCAAAGATTCTCCTTTTAACCTTTAAGTGTAGTCAAAAGCCAATGACTTGCTAATTATCAGGAGTTTAATGATGCCTCTAAGCAGGGGTTGTACTACAGGGCAGAGTGTCCATGAACCTCTAGGATCTGTGGTTACCTCATGACTTCAGCCTGCAGTGAATTCTTCTCTTCTCTGACTCTGCTTGTAAGAAACCTTTCAGCCCACCACCCCCCTCCCCATTGTTGCTACCAACAGTGAAGGAAACAATTTTGAACTCTGGTGTAGGCTGGGCTCCAGATGGCTGCCAGCTTTTTAAGCGCTGGGTTGACTAACCCTGCTCTAAGGAGGTCTGCAGAACACAGCACTTCAAATATCAGTGTCTGCTGGGACTGCATCTACATATGTGGAGTCCCACGGTTCCTATCACTAGCAGAGTTGAATGAGTGAATCAGGGGCAAGAGGGATACAATTGTGAAAATGTATGACACTACCCCCTCCCTGGTGCTGAATGAGCCTATTAAACAGCAAGGAGAAGCTGAACATAGCCTTTTGTTGATCTTGCTGACCACTAAAACCAAATGAATACAATTCAGGGTGAGCCTGAGACTGGGAAAGACCAAGTGATCGGCTTCCACATGAAGATCAATAGTACTGTTCTGAACTCAGCCCAGGTCAAAGAAATCATTTAGGATGGAGCAGACAAAGTTACTTCTTCTCAGAGTCATTTTGTGAAAATAGAAATCATAGGCAATGACTAAACTTCAGTTACTTGATTTTGATATTTATACTTCATTTTATGGACTGACAACAATAAAAGCAAAAGCACCAGCCAAACCACTCTGGAATGGAGTTACTCACTTTCTGAGAATAAAATTTATGAGGAGAGCTTGATGGTGTTTCCCTGGAGTCTGTCAGTCTGACCTCAGCCACAAATAGAAGTATTTTCAAATGTAAGGAAATAGCTTTGGGTATGTAATATCTGATGTAAAGAGGAAAAGCATCATCTTCATCCCTAGCCACAAGAAAGCCTGTTTTCTTTGGTTCTTGGCCCATATCAGAGTTATTGATATAATATATAATAAATTGTTGATCAACATCTGAGTTTGGCAGAGTCAATACTGTCTTCTCAACATGGGCTTGGAGGTTTCTTCAATGAAGTACTCTATATGAAAGTGGTTGCTGCACAGCGGATTTCTTGCTATTTCTGAGAGGCTATCCTTAGTGAGCAGTTTAAGTTCTGCATTCATCTCTTCCTTTGATTACTGCAACTTCCCTCTCTCCTATTTTTGTCACTCTCCTGCTGGGTGTCTGAGCACTGCTGCCAAACAGACGGGCCACATGCTCTCCTCACATCAGCTCAAGTGGTCTGATCCAATCTCTGTCAGCTCCCGGTTATCCATCGTCTTGCTTCATATTTTCGTTCTGCTCCTTCAGCCTCACCTTTTCCATCTTTGACCAAAATAATAAGCTCTGTTTCTCTTCTGAGAGCCTAGGCTTTCGGAAGGGTAACTAACTACCATTTCAGCAAGAAGACAGAAAATTTGTATGTAAAAAATGAAATAAAATGAGAGTAGGAAGTCACTCAGGAGGCCACAGAACTGAAACAATTTTCTCCCTGTTTCGGCAAGGCTTTCTAAAGTCATGCCGATTCAATAAACTCCTTAGACAAGGAAAATAAGGAGCTGATACTCTGCCAATACAAGACAATCTTGAGCCCAAAGGAAAGGACACTTTATTTTCAACTTCTTCCAAAGGCTCGTCACTCCTGCAAAGTCCACAGAAGCCATCCTCATTCCTCCTTCCCTTACATTTACTATTTAGTTTGACTTGAATGAGGAAAGTTCATAATCTTCTTGGCAGGACACAATCCTGGCTCTTGGCTCCCTGATATCCTGCTGACTTCCACTATAAGCTTGGACATATTGCTTATTAGTCCACGTTTCAAGTCTCCAGCAGTGCCATAGTAATAACTGTGCTCCATGGTCTCATAGAAACTGTGTGAGAAGGAATATGTACCTGACTGTGAGGTCATAAGGCTCTGCAATGGCAGCAGGGAGAAAAGTGGCAGGACACATGGAAGTATTGCCTTCCTACCTTGCACTGCTGTGGCCAGTCTAACTACGGTAGACATTCCAGATAAAAGAAGGTGGAATGCATCACACAAGAAGAGGTGTCTAGAACTGAGGTGGTTCTAGAGTCAGAGGAAGAAATTAGATACTTTCCACACACAATTATTTTGGCCTTTTTTAGGTATCCACATCATACTTCATTTCTACTCAAGGAGTCTGTCTACTGGCTTGCAAGATCTGAAAGGCAGTGAAGAGATTTAATGACTTGGTTTTGGTGTCTTGGAATTAGGAAACACAAAGAGTGTATCTCACCTGTTAAATAAATAAAGAATATTGAGAGGTCAAATATTACAGGCATTTATCTCTATATATTCCAATCATTCACCTCAATCCTTTAAAAGAGATCTTATTTTAAGTTCCTCCTCCTACCACACAAACTGGGTCTTCTTTTTTTTTAACTGATGTATCAGAATACTAACTCCCTGTAACAACTGCCCACCTGCATGGAAACGTGTCTTACAGCCATTACGCAGAAGACACAAAGTATTTTTCTCTGCATTTTCAGTGGGCTTCATTTTGCTGTGTACAGCAGTTACCGCATCCTTGGGTGATTAAATTAATCAACAGAGGATCTTTCAACTTTTTATTTTTAAATTTGCAACATTCATATATGAAGTATTTCACAGAAGTCATCAATAATGTGCCAGATACTATTTTGTAGTGAAGGTGGTACCTTTGAGATACATCAGATCTATCACAGGAAAAATGATTAATTTCTCTGCAGTACTTAGCTGGACATTGGAAAATTTGATCCATTTTCCAGTCATCAAACCAAGTCTGGTCAGAAGGAAAAGACATCTCTGGGTAAAATGTCTTTCAATTTATGGCACAATAAATCTGAAGTTATAATCCTTGGTGCATCCAGCATACATAAGACACTAGGATGTAAATTTCATCAGGATGTGTTATTAAGCATCTCCTGCTGAGATGGATCTAGATTTTTTGAAGACACTCTCAGACAATTCTGAGTAGTGAAAGTGGAATGACTGGACTTTGGCTGTTCAGCTAGAGGTGTGTAGGTTTCAGAATTCAGTATGTTTTCCTGATTATTTGTCTCTTCAGTTGTGTTTCATTGTAAGAGTTTCCTGATTCCTTTGAATGTACAGAAAACAGTTTCAGGAAACTTTTTTTCCAACACTGCCTTGAACCTCTCTTGCAAGATCAAGAAGAAACCACCATCAAATTAGGGACCTCCATCCAGTATTTTTAATGGTACTTCTGCACAGCAACTTTGTAAAGCTGTAAGCAAACATACAAGTTTCAAGATAATATGAATTCTAGCTCTTTGTCTTGGATTTACTTCATTTACCCTACCAGTCTATTTCTTTCTCAAACCACATGAGAACAAGCATGACCACTGAAAATGTGAGCTTGGTAAGGTGTAGATATTGTGCCTTAAACAAAGATAACACTAATGAATTCACATTCAACCTTTTCAGCCCAGTGATAGAAAAAGATTTTCAGTCACTTTAAACTGAGCTACATTTGCACTCAGGGTCACCTAAAGAAAAGGACAACACATTCATCTTTATCCTCCTTGAGTTATGGAACCACTCAGATAATCTGTAGTGAGTTACAAAGTTAAATTAAATACCCTAAAATGTCATCTATCTGATCCCCAATTAAAACATAATCTTTTTAAAGCTGTCAATAGCTGCTGACCAGAATCAATAAGGGGAAGATTATGACTGGCACTTCTCCAGTGATCTTCAGGCAGGCAGGAAACATATTGCTGTTGCCAGGTCAGCAGGAAAAGGGGAAAACTGGACCCCAAGCACAACTGCATCACAGACAAGTGAAATTTGAGATCCTCTGCAATGACCCTGCTGGGAGACTGGGGGCTTCACTGGTTTGTATTTTTTCAGAGATGGCTTTTTGGGGTTGGGGTTTTGTTTGTTTGTTTGTTGAGGTTTTTGGGTTTGCTTTTTGAGAGGAGAGGGTTTAACAAAGAAGGGAAGGAATATGATACATGTGAAGGTTTTAAAGAAGTAACTCTTAAGTCTTAAAAATATGTATCTTTAGAAATGTGTTTGTAAAAGAAGTTTTACTTTGATCCTTCTATGTATATACAGTCAAATTCCTGAGTCAAATTCAGCCAGTGTCTTAAGAATTTGAGGCATACTTCCTTTTCATTTGCATTTAAGAAACATAAGCTTATACTTATCTAAGTAGATCCTGGATATTCCTCATCATCACTAGAGGAGTTAAAGTTTTAACTATCTAAATCCAGTGTTTGACATCAGTGATGCAAATGATCTCTACCACAGCATGTAAGCTTAGGGTAAGAGGCATAAACTTCTTTTCCTCCTGACCTACATTAGGATTTCCTTTACTTCTAGGTCAGATTGGGAAATTCAGGATAAAAAAGTGCTTTCCGGTGTGCAGAGGGCTTAGTAGCCTTTCTACTCAGAAGCTGTTGCTTTCCTCCAGCCTTCCACGGTACAGATTATGGCACAAATGCTCCAACCTGCCTGTGAAGTTGGAGCAGTTAGAACAATACACTTATTGTACTGACAAAATAACCACCAAAGCACTACCTCTAAAGCAAATTCTTTCAGCATAATCCATAACTGGTGCTAAGTTGTTCAAGTGTCCTTACAACTACATGCTGAAGAGTGTTTCACATGTGAATTTTTCTCCTGCTGCTGCAAAAGCCATGAAATAAGCTCTAGACCCAGACAGAAAGGTTACTGCAATGACCCAAACTTACCTAGACCTTAGTAATAGTGATTCACACTACTTGCTCTGATGGAGTATCTGTGAAACACTAAATCACTTCATCTCTATGCATCACTTCCCATCTGCCGAAAAGTGGTTGACAAATCTTCCATGCCTCTGCTGATCTGGAAAGAAGCACAAGAACATTTCAAATGTAGACTTGCTAAGTGTCTAAAATCAAGAGAAGCAAAGCTGGGGTCTGAAACTGTTTGTGTGAAAAAATACCTAAGAGATTGTAGCACAAAAGGAACATACTGAAACAGCTCTTCTAGATGCTGCTTGTAGTTGTGTGTTGGTGAATGAGATATCTGACTTTTCTCACTGTTTTCCATCACTTAAATATGAGCACAGTATCACAGGCTCTCACCAGCCTCGTCGCCCTTCTCTGGATACGTTCAAGCATCTCAATGTCCCTTCTAAACTGGGGGGCCCAGAACTGAACACAGTACTCAAGGTGTGGTCTAACCAGTGCAGAGTACAGGGGCAGAATGACCTCCCTGCTCCTGCTGACCACACCATTCCTCATACAGGCCAGGATGCCATTGGCTCTCTTGGCTGCCTGGGCACACTGCTGGCTCATGTTCAGGCGGGTATCAATCAGCACCCCCAGATCCCTCTCTGTCTGGCTGCACTCCAGCCACTCTGACCCCAGCCTGTATCTCTGCATGGGGTTGTTGTGGCCAAAGTGCAGCACCCTGCACTTGGAGCTTTCTTACAAAACTTTGTGATATTCTGCGAATAATTTGGGCAAATAAACCAGCTCATTCTAAAGTATACTTGTTCCAAAAAAGCTTAGGAAGTACAACATGTAGTTGTGCTTTCTAAAACATGTAGTTGTATTTTCCCAAGCACAGGAAAAGTGACGCAAAAGCATCTTGAAACACAATGGCAAACTTATCAGCGTAACATTTCTGAAATGAGTCTGGCACTGCGTAGGTGTGGTTGAGCAGATTCATATTGCCCCCAAAATTTCCATGATATTGGTTACTTAAATGTTGCTTATTGGGTGACACTCCTGATAGCGCTGTTCTGTTCAGAGCACAACTTTCCTGTCTCATTATAATAACAGAGACAAGCTTTCACAGTATCACCAAGGTTGGAAGAGACCTCATAGATCATCAAGTCCAACCCGATACCACAGAGCCCAAGGCTAGACCATGGCACCAAGTGCCACGTCCAATCCTGCCTTGAACAGCTCCAGGGACAGTGACTCCACCACCTCCCTGGGCAGCCCATTCCAGTGTCCAATGACTCTCTCAGTGAAGAACTTTCTCCTCACCTCAAGCCTAAATTTCCCCTGGCGTAGCTTGAGGCTGTGTCCTCTTGTTCTGGTGCTGGCTGCCTGAGAGAAGAGAGCAACCTCCTCCTGGCTACAACCACCCCTCAGGTAGTTGTAGACAGCAATAAGGTCACCCCTGAGCCTCCTCTTCTCCAGGCTAAACAATCCCAGCTCCCTCAGCCTCTCCTCGTAGGGCTGTGCTCGAGGCCTCTCACCAGCCTCGTTGCCCTTCTCTGGACACGTTCAAGCATCTCAATGTCCCTCTTAAACTGGGGGGCCCAGAACTGGACACAGTACTCAAGGTGTGGTCTAACCAGTGCAGAGTACAGGGGCAGAATGACCTCCCTGCTCCTGCTGGCCACACCATTCCTGATGCAGGCCAGGATGCCATTGGCTCTCTTGGCCACCTGGGCACACTGCTGGCTCATGTTCAGGCATGTTCCTAGAAAATTACCACACTGCATTGACATTTTGTGGCTCCTCCCTAGAGATTTGTTAGCAATACAGAAAATGCTGCTGAAACCACACAAAACTGCATCTGGACAAGGTCAGTTTCAAAAGTAGCTCTTTCTACTCATAAATCATGTGCAAATAGCAAATAATCTAGTCATTGCGAAGTCAGACTTGTCACCACTCAACTAACAGTACATCTAACACAATGATCACTACCAAACTTCATCAAAATTCTAGTTAAAAAAAGCCCCAAACTGCTAAACGTTACTCACCATAATTTTTAATAATTTCAGCCTCTCCTGTGTCTTCTACTGCTTTCCTTGCCAGCCTTCTCATTCAAAAGTAAGACTCCACTCTCTAAAAATAAGTTTCTTTACTTGGAGGCAGTATCTTCTAAAATCTTTTGTCTGTGTAAGACAAATGTATGACAAATAATCTCCGAAATCTAATCACTGAAGTCGCAAAGTGACTAGAAGCAGACCTTGTATACAGACTGCTTCTTAAAGATCAGGGGAAATAACAATAATTAAAAAAAAAGGTAATATTCAAAAATTATTCTGAATTCATCTTATGATCTATGGTGCAGTGATGTTCTTGCAAGAAGGGCAGAAGACATATAAACCAGGCAAGCTTCCATAATAAGTAGGAGGAGGGGAGGCTGAGGGAGCTGGGGTTGTTTAGCCTGGAGAAGAGGAGCCTCAGGGGTGACCTCATTGTTGTCTACAACTACATGAAGGGAGGCTGTAGCCAGGTGGGGGTCAGTCTCTTCTCCAAGGCAACCAGCAACAGAACAAGGGGACACAGCCTCAAGAGGTATAGGCTGGATATTAGGAGGAAGTTCTTCACAGAGAGAGTGATTTGCCATTGGAATGTTCCCATTCTATTTTTATTAACAAATGATGGATATTTAAACTGTTTCCCACTGGAATGGGCTGCCCAAGGAGGTGGTGGAGTCACCATTCCTGGAGGTGTTCAAGAAAAGACTGGATGAGGCACTTAGTGCCACAGTCTATTTGATTGGATAGGGCTGGGTGATAGGTTGGACTGTATGACCTTGGAGATATCTTCCAACGTGATTGATTCTATGATTCTAAGTAGAGAGATCTGGTGAACATAAAAGTCAGGGTCAGGAAAAACAAAAAGAAAGGTGCTTGTAGATTGTTTTCAAAATCTAACTTGGCCAGCCAGGTTTGAAAACACTGGCATATGCATAAAGGAATTTCTTGTCCTCTATCTGAATGTAAGGTTTCTTACAGTGCGTTTCAAGTAGTATTTTAATGGTTTATCAATACATTATTAATTGCAACAAACAAAAACATAGCTCAAAAAAAATGATTTTATTTTAAGAAGCCAGCCGTAAACAGTTACAACCTCTTTTGATCATTTAACTCTGTACACCTATATTGAAATTTCACACTATGCTGCAGCAGGGCATTGTGACAGCAAAACACTAGAATGCTGATACTGTGCTAGGTCAAAAGTTAAGTAAGTTCATTCCAATCCTGCGATTTTGTGTTTTAAAGAAGTCCTTACTGTAGGCAGTCTCTCTCTGTTATTATTACTTCTCGAATGATAAGAGCTGGGATTGACCTTCAAAAGAGATTTAAATGGCCTTATCCAAAAAACAGTCTGTGAACATCTATAAACTAATGTGCTGCCTTTACACCTCCTTTCTCAGAGAGAAGGTATAAAGGCAGCACATCAAAGTCAGCAAGGAACTTACAATAATGGATTTCAAAGTCAAAAATCTAATGCAAATCTAAGTATTTGCTTATAGACTCTTTGAAGTCTTGACAGATTAAGTTTAGAAGTATTTTCATAGATGGTATCTACATAATCTAATAGAGATGATTTCAGGAACTGAGTAGATGTTGCCAGTAGATTTTTAGATTACAGAACACCATTTTTCAATAACATTAATAAAGAATACAGTTTTGTTTAATTTATTTTAAGTTTATAGCACAACATCGAGCAGTTATAAATTATATTTTGCATTTGTGGAAAGGTTTTTATCTGAATAGAAAAAAAATGGCAGATGCACAGGATAAAGGAGCTCCATCTCTATTATGCTTATATAATATAATTGACTTTGTTAAAGGACGTTTAGGTGTTGTTTGATTTACATCCTCTGTCAGCTTAATGCATCAACCATGTAAGGTTCCACTTGTTTAAATATTTCATTTTAAAAGAGGCAGTAAGCTCATAATTTCACTAACATCCACTCTTCCCTGACTAAAATGGATTCTCCAGTTTAATCTATTACACTAGGAGTAAATGAAGACTTCACCCTTTTCCTTGACAGAGGAACTGAGGCTGTCACATTACTTATTACCATCAAAGTTGAAGAGGGTGCTGGTAAAAGTGTGACAGTAATGATATGGTATTTTTCTAGAAAAGAAAATAAAATAAGTGTAAAATGAGACCTAAAAGATTAAAATAAAATAATTTTAAAAGCCAGTAATGTTTGTACTGCTTATTGAAACCATTCTCTACTGCTACTTTTGATATTAGAATTTTTCTTTTAAAGAAAAAAACCAGAAAGTGTTTGGTGTTTTTCCAGGTTCAGTAGTTTGATTTATGTTTATTTGCTAACAGATTCTCAAAGCAATCTTTTTCAAATTAGATACACTTACAGCTGCTGGAATTACTTAAAATGCATTTGTAGACCTAGTCTGTACCAGAAAGTTTTCCTGGTTCTAGCATGCCAGAAAAAAACTCCTATTGTGTGCCTAGATAGAAGGTTCTTTCTGATGTTATTGTTAGTTTGTTAAGAGTTTTTGCTAGCAATATTATAGATATAAATAACAACTTCACTAACATAACTTCTCAGGAAATTCCTGGCATAAACTGAGCTTGCTTATACTTACTCTTACTAGGATTTTGGAGGACCACTGTCCTCCTAATTTATAGACTCTAAAGAGAAAACCAAAACAATCTGAGGATCGCAGCTTCTCTTTTGATAGAATTTTCTTCAGTCTGTGGAGAGGTAAAACTACCAAGACACAGGCACCGCAAATGCAAGTGTTCAGTTTCCTGTATGCAGGCCATCAGAGAGCATAGAGAGGCTCCCTACAATGCTTCCTACAATGAAATACACAAATCAAGAATTTAAAACCGAAGTGATGTTAAAATCTGACTTGGTGTCTCAACAGACCATTCTCCAGTCTTAGGAATTAAATTACCTAAACAAGCAGACAAGCTATTTTGCCCTCCTGAGCTATAAAATTATATTGACTAAACTCTAACCACAAAGAGAGAAGGTACTTTCTTTGTGATGCTGCCTGTTCCTTTGAGTCCAAACTAGAATGTGTATGAATACACTTTCTCTCTTTCTTTCCTAGCAGGTGTTTATCATACAGGAGTAGACTGAAATGGAGATCTAGGATTTTCACCTTTCACAGCCTGGAGTAAAACATTTCATATCTCTGCTCTCTAGCTTTCTGTCTGTAAACCGAAGATGATGGCACTGTGTTCCACAGCCCTGAGATCCACAGATGTTTCTCCACATAGGCTTCTACTATGTAATTTTTTGTCCTGGTCCATCAGTTCTTTTTCCCACTGGCACTGATCTATTTGCTTCCACATTAGGTTATATGCATACCAGACTGCACAAAGCGCACCAACTAGGATTGCTTCTGGATAGGTTACCTGTATGCACCTCCCTTCTCTCTTTGAGGATGAAGAGAAACTCCAGTGCTACACTGCAGCACCCTAAACAGAGTCATATCCAACATTCACCCTTGCAGTGGAGATGAATGATTTAAAACACCAAGTCCTGTTTGGTACCATTGCCCTAGAGCATTTGTTTTTCTTTAATGAATTCATCCTTTAGAGCTTTTCTGGGGGAAGGGAAACTCTTTCTTCCTCACGCTTGTGTTTGTTTTACTTTTGAGGTGTGATCAAAGTTAAGTCCTGGCCGTGTAATCATTTAATGCATTTTGGCTGAAGTTTCAGACTCCTTTGAAATTTATCCTTTTTCTTTTGCCTGTGACAGCCAAACCTTACCTCCAGGTAGTACAGGAGGCTTACAAACTCTTTCATATCTCACATCTGCTTTCAGCCCATTAATCACATAGATTGTAAACAGCTTTTTCCCTCTCTTATACAGTATGACTTTGTCTAGACTAGGAATTAAATGGTAAATTTTAACATGCTCCAGCTAACATGTTTAAATGTGGACTAGGCTATGTATCCTTCAACTTGTGCTCAGCCAAGCAGGTTTAAGACTTAGGAAGAAATTATGCTTCGATTTGAGAAGTTTAGCATGTGCCACAAAATGCTTTCCCTTATTTAAATTACAGGTAAAATCTTGACCCTTAGAAAGCCAACCAAAACGTGCTATTGGCTTCAAACGACCCAGAATTTCCCCCATAACTTTAAGAATATTTTAAGAACTTGAGCAAGAGAACCTGCCTCTTCCTACAGCCCTGATTTAGGAGCTCAGAAGAATCTCAGTGTGATTTCTTCCCGTTAGGAACCCACCTCCGATGGCCCAGCTGCATAAGAATATTGAATCAGAGCTTGTAGCCCTGGGAGCTCAGAAGTTAAACAGCAACCAACCTCTCAAGTATCACTTCACAAATATTAGCCAATTGACCTTCTAAGATTAATTGTAGAATGTCTACCAATTTTACTCTACTTATACTCTTGGTGGCCATTTCCACCTTTCTCCAAAGATTTCTGTTCAGCCAGGACAGAAGTCTTCTCCATCATGAGTAGTCACGCATCAGTTGTTTTTCCCCAGCCTCCAGTGCTCATTTTAATATCCCAACCTGGCACTCACTCAACTATCATGAGTATTAAACCAGCCATTTCTATTGCTATTCACACATGTGGGATGTTGAAACCTCTAGAAGAAGAGAGCTAATCTGAAGGAGAGGGCTCCTTGTTGGGTTTTTTGGTTTTGGTTTTGAATTCAAATTTGAATTTGCTTTGTTTTGTTTTAATTAGCTAGGTTTTGGACATACAAAGCAAAGTTAATACTTCTCATTCGTTTGCCGGCCTCTGCAGAGCTGTACCAGAGAGGCAGACAAACTTAGCAGGAAATGAAAGACCACAGGAAGAAAACTGTGATGGATGAGAAAAACAGGGGTTTGTGTATGATGACTTTTTCACTAGGAGCACACAAAGGCCTTGAGTCAGACTCACATGCAGACAGAGACAGTGAGTTAGTATGGGGATGTACTCCTATTTTTGAACTTTTAAAAATAGGGGGGGGTGATGAAGAATTGGTTGCTGTGAGCCTTTGCCTCTTAAAAGAGCTAGGCCAGCATCAACTCTGTTCTGTGATTTTGGAAGACAGAATTTTGGTTTAAAGTATCCATTTGATTAATAAGCTTTGTATAAGTGATTAATAATGCATCAAAGCCTTTAATATAATTTTGACTTGGTTTTGTTTACTCTCTATTTGCCATCTAAAAAATGTTTATACAACATTATGAGGCAATGCATATTTATCAAAGACTGCAGGTTAATGGAGGATGATCAGGAAAGCAGAGAGAAAACCTGATTTGCCTATTAAATTGAATGAGGAGAATTTAGAGGAAAAATGCATAGTATCTCCTATTCAGTGTCTGCCAAACTTTAAATCATCTTATACCGATGCAGTGTTTTCTAGCCCAAATTACACTGCAAGCTGTGAGAGAATCATTTCACATTACCATTAAAAGTCATCCACTTCTTGAGAAGCATACAGTAACTACGCAGCAGCTTTGCACAATAGTTGTGACCATTAAAATGAAAGCAAACACAGGGTGAAACAATAGGCTGGACAATGTAAGGCAGAGTACTGCTAGCCAGATGAAACATAATCAAGACATAAGGTTACATACTAGTATTAAAAAAAAAAAAAAGCACTGCTACAATTGGCTAAGCTATGAATAGAGGAGACTTCATGAAAGTCAGTATAGGAAAGTCACCCTGCAAGCTCACAATGCACTTCCTCTATTGCATTTTGCACTTTCGACCTTGTCTCACGGGTGTGGTGGCATGACTGGGTAGAAATACACCAGCAGCATCCAGGAAGCTATTATAGCAATGGTAGTCAGTATCAAGTGGTTTTGTTTCGTTTTGGGTTTAGTTTTTTTGTTTCATATATACTGAATTTCATAGAAGGTAATATCTGCTCTCAAGATAACAGATCTGTACTGAAGAAACCAACCATAAAACTATGTTAATGTGCTCCTGAAGGTACAGAGCTTATGTCTGAGGCAGAACAGATTCCCAAGCTGTGTCTATCATTTTATAAATTTACCTTCATACTAAATTAATTAAATTATAGTCTTTCTAGATAAGACTGATCCATGATGCCAATGCAGTCAACATTCTGTGTTTGATTACCTCTCATTGTTGTTAAGGTGTATCTCAGAAGGAACTTTCCTACAGTTTACATATGACTGTCAAGCCGTCATGGTCTAACAGCTCCAAAATTCAAAGATCGGTCTCTGAGACTGTGCTGAAACTCCATTATCACAGTATCACAGTATCATCAGGGTTGGAAGAGACCTCACAGATCGTCAAGTCCAACCCTTTACCACAGAGCTCAAGGCTAGACCATGGCACCAAGTGCCACGTCCAACCTTGCCTTGAACAGCTCCAGGGACGGCGACTCCACCACCTCCCTGGGCAGCCCATTCCAGTGTCCAATGACTCTCTCAGTGAAGAATTTTCTCCTCACCTCGAGCCTAAATTTCCCCCGGCGCAGCCTGAGGCTGTGTCCTCTCGCTCTGGCGCTGGCCACCTGAGAGAAGAGAGCAACCTCCTCCTGGCCACAACCACCCCTCAGGTAGTTGTAGACAGCAATAAGGTCACCCCTGAGCCTCCTCTTCTCCAAGCTAAACAATCCCAGCTCCCTCAGCCTTTCCTCGTAGGGCTTGTGCTCGAGGCCTCTCACCAGCCTCGTCGCCCTTCTCTGGACACGCTCAAGCATCTCAATGTCCCTTCTAAACTGGGGGGCCCAGAACTGAACACAGTACTCAAGGTGTGGTCTAACCAGTGCAGAGTACAGGGGCAGAATGACCTCCCTGCTCCTGCTGACCACACCATTCCTGATGCAGGCCAGGATGCCATTGGCTCTCTTGGCCACCTGGGCACACTGCTGGCTCATGTTCAGGCGGGTATCAATCAGCACCCCCAGATCCCTCTCTGTCTGGCTGCTCTCCAGCCACTCCGACCCCAGCCTGTATCTCTGCATGGGGTTGTTGTGGCCAAAGTGCAGCACCCTGCACTTGGAGCTATTGAATGCCATCCCATTGGACTCTGCCCATCTGTCCAGGCGGTCAAGGTCCCGCTGCAGAGCCCTTCTGCCCTCCAACTCAGTCACATCTGCCCCCAGCTTAGTGTCATCTGCAAACTTGCTGATGACTGACTCGATGCCCTCATCCAGATCATCTATGAAGATGTTAAAGAGGATGGGGCCCAGCACTGATCCTTGAGGGACACCACTAGTGACCGGCCACCAGCTGGATGTGGCACCATTCACCACCACTCTCTGGGCTCGGCCCTCCAGCCAGTTCCTATCCCAGCACAGAGTGTTGCCATCCAAGCCGTGGGCTGACAGCTTAGCCAGCAGTTTGCTGTGGGGGACAGTGTCAAAGGCCTTGCTGAAGTCCAGACAGACCACATCCACAGGCCTCCCCACATCCACCAAGCAGGTCACCTGATCATAGAAAGAGATCAGGTTGGAGAGGCAGGATCTGCCCTTCCTAAATCCATGTTGGCTGGACCTGAGCCCTTGGCCATCCCTCAGGTGCGCTGTTATCACCCCCAAGATAACCTGCTCCATCAGTTTCCCTGGCACTGAGGTCGGGCTGACAGGTCTGTAGTTCCCAGGTTCCTCCATCTGACCCTTCTTGTGGATGGGGATCATTGTGTGACCCTGAACTCTGGCACAACCCTGCCCTTTCCTGCTCTGTTCTTTCTCACACAATCAGAACATATACATCAAAGTAACAAGAAATGGAACATTTCATTAGGTTTGCTCAGTTCTGTGGTATAGTAAATTTTAGGCATGTTGCTGGACTGGGAGAATTAAGTTTTAACATATTCTGCAGTCTTGGTCTATAAGAAAGAATAATTGTTGCATTCATTCTCATGGAAGTAAAACTGCAAGTAGTATTAACACTTGGGAAATTACTAGGGAGTGTTTATCTACACTCACAAGGCAAAGCATATAATCTTCAGGCATGTATCACCATCATGACTGGTTAGCCTGATGGGGACTTCCAACTAGTGTGCTCCCATTTGAAGTGGATAATCCAGTTTGAAAATAGAGGAAAGTAGACGCTTCTAATCAAATTAAAGTCTTACACATTGAGTACACAATTTATCTTTACATTAATACTAGTAGGAAGCAAGCCTTTTGTGTGTTAGACTATGTTGTGGAACTTGGAGGGTAATTGCAGCAAATGTAATGGACTTTAATGTAGTGAAAAGACCTGATAAGAGTCATCACTTCAACTACAGTTCTTTGTTTACAGCCTGAAAATGAAGACTGAAGACAGAGATGGGAGACTTCAGTGTCAACTGGAATTATTTTGAGTTTATCACGGATTTAGAGAACTCAGAATCTCATCTCACTGAATGTTGTGAAAGAACTTTAGGGAAAACAACAGAAGAGGACAACAGAGGCTACCTCTTCTAGGAAAAATATTGATGTATTATGAGATCAATTATTTTATCTTATGAGAAAATGTAGCATGTATGCCTAAAAAATGTCTCATTTTAATATTTGCTAGTTTCTACTGAGAGGGTGCTCAGAAATCTCTGTTCCACAACAATCAAAAACTCAAGCACTTGAAGAAACCACAAAATTGGAATACGCTAATAACAAAATACTTTTGTATTAGGTTTGACTTACCTTAAGTTTTAAATCAAACTAAAGCAACTGCATTTTTAAAGTCTGATCAGCTGAGAAATAAGGATATTAAATATGATTAAATGTGATTGCATTTGAGTGTAAGGACTGCTCTTCCATTACTGCTTTGATTAAAAAAAGCAATCTGAGCTGTGAGGTAGAAAAGTTAAATGCAGCAGGAAAAAAAAGAAAAGAGCATGAAGTTTTTTTCTTTTCCTTTTCAATGTATATGATTTCTTCTATGTGAAAACAGTATTCTTTTAAGTATGTGCTTTTGCAAAACTGAAAGCACATTGGCAAAGTTTCCATAACTTAATAGTCCTTCATGCTTTTTAATTATAGGAAATATGAAGATGAAAACCAGGAAGAATATTTTTTTCTTATGGGACATTTGGGAACAAGAATAGGAGATACATTTTCAAATGAATAGTGGACTGGAAACCTTAGTTCTTAAGCTTGAATTTAATTGGTGCAATATTGAAATTTAAAGAGTAATAAAGTTTTTGTTCTCAGAAGAAAATTAGCACAGCAAATTTTTACATATCAGTATCTTAGCTGCTTCACCAGTCTATCTTTTTCTGGTATTATCATTGTTACTACTCTGATGATTTTCTGTGTTTCATACCTTCAGCTCCAAGCGTTCTGAATGGTGTTGAGAACCTCAGTGAACCTTTCAGACGTGAGGCGGAGATCAGCCGCTGATCAAAATGCACTCGAACCGCAGAGTCTTTGGAGCTGTTTTCAGAAAGACAAAATGTGTCACTCCTCAGAAATGAGATAAATGACAAAACTAGCACAGATCACTCACTCCCACCTCCTAATTGAAACGCTGGCTGCGGACCAAGAGCTGGCAGTGACCAGCTCAAGCCATCAGGCTGCCAATATATGCTTCGACCTTATTTCTCCACCTCAGAAAAGATCAATCACAAATTAATATTATATTAGTGAAAGCAAGGGCTCTTACTGAAGAGGGAAATCTACAAAAATAACAACTGATGACACTGTGAAAAAAAAAAAATCTATAGAGAAAACTATCCTAGACTGGTAGTGGAACAATATCCTTACCAGTACAAATATGAAAATCTGAAATCTTAGAAGTATCTAAACCACAATATCTAAAACATGATAACTGGTATGTGAAATGTTAATTTGGGCTTGGTTGCTTTTGATTTTGTGGGGTTGGCTTTGTAGGTTTGTGGGTTGTTGTTTTTTTTTTTTCTTTTTCATCTGCAGCAAAAGTTGCAATCAGTTTTCTGGTTGAAATATCTGTTCTGGTTTTCCACTAAATATTATCTACAGAGGAATACTGTATATTGTCACTGCTCCAAACTATTCAATGCCACAAAAATGTCTCAAAAGGATATTATGCTAAGATGGCACATTAGGATGATTCCAGAGTAGAGGACCTTGTTTTTTAAAGCAGTTTGCATAGGTGAAAAATCTAGGAACCACACAAATGAAACATTTGTTTCTATGTCTCTTACTCCTTGTTCTTCTCTCATTTTAAAAAATGTTAAATGCAAACCACTGAACACAGCAGCGTAACAACAGAGTGTGACTCATGGACATGGACCTCAGGTACGTGCCTGAACAGGCATTGTTTGCATATTGACCCCTTCCAGCACACCTGGAGTGCCCCTGCATCTGCACACCGGGCATACAAAACTTAAAAACTAAAGGGAGTGAGACGGAGAAAATATATTGGTGTAGTCTAAGGCACTAATTTCCAGGCTTGGTGCAAGGAGCTCAAAATTACATAGTTAAGAATGGCATTTATAAACTCAAAAAGCTTTAGGGTCATACTTCCATACTAAGCATCTACCAATAAAATAAACCATTCACAGAACAGACATAGCCTCCCCAAACTTCTTAAGACACACAAGGAAGCTAAAGATAACTCCTCCCCATTCACTCACACACATGTGCGCATATACCCATCTAGGGAGGGAGGACAGACAAAAAGAAATGTGCAAAACAGTATTTTACAGGCCAAGATACTAAAGGGACTATCTGACAAGCTCTGGTGATTTATAGCAAGTGCCAAAGAGGTGTTGTGGTAGGCCTGATAGGCCCAAAATAGGCTTATACATGTCCTGCCTCGCCTAGGCATGTTTTTCTGCTCCCAAGCGCAGGAAACGGACACAAAAGAACCTGTAGCCACTGAGTCTGGCCTGCCCAGGGTCCTGTGGTGTAAGGTACACACACTTAGCTTGTGCCTGCCTAGTGCAAGGCCTGTGCTTTTCCCAAATTAGGGAGAAGCAAGCCTGTGGCTTTGCCTAATATGGTATGGTTTGGCTGACTGCCATCCTGATTCTTGTGCCCAAAGGGCAGTTAATCTCAGCCCACATTGATAAAAGGAGATACACAGGTGAACATCCTGCTTTTGCTTCACTGCTTTGCTTCCCTGCTTTGCTCTTTGCCTGCTCTCTCTGCTGTGCCCAGCTATGCTGCTATTGCACACTGCCTTATTGCTCGCCTGGTAAACTTCACTGCTGTGAGTTACCAAAAGCAGACCCTGGATGCCTGCACACAATTGGCCTGTGTGGCCAGCGTGATATCATGCTGAGACTGCATGACATCCTGCCTCTGCACCTGAAGGGCCTGCCTAGAATCCCTGGACAGATCGTCCAGAAGAAGCCAAGAGACAAGGTCAGAGATTGTCTATGTCCTTTCCCCAGAAGCCAGGAAGATTCAAGCCTCAACGTCCAACAAGACAGAGTCCCCTGAAAGCATCTGGGCACATTCTGGACTGTGGCTGCCCCCACGAGTGGGTAATAATAATTTGTGAGTAAATGTTTAAATGCCTCTTTGTAATTCTGCCGTAGAGCAGTAAGAGCTTGAGCCCATCTACTGGGCAAGCAGCATATTGACTGCAAATGCCATTTGACTGTGGAACTTTCACTTCTAGTTCAATTAATGTTTATATATTTTGCTGGTTATTACTAGATGTAGATATTATCCATAGAATGTTTCCATGACCGTGTAAGAACCAAAATATGATTAAAATGAGTGGTTGGGGGTGGCGAGAGTTCTGAATAGCAACATTAATAAACAATATTAATTTTGGAAAATATCACCTCACATCAATTAATTCCCCCTCCTCAACCAGAGGTTATTGTTCCCACCTGCCTACTGTCCTTACCAGGGAAAGCATCTATGCTTCAGCTATTGCCTGTGTTTTGTAGAGACTCAAACACGCTGCAAACTATGGTAGTTGTGGAACAGGCACACTGCCTATTCAGCTTTGTCTGCTACGGCATCAGAGACTTCAGTCCTAAAGTACCACCAGAGCTGTTGAGTCACATCATGAAGACACACAAATAAGCTGGTGAAGAAACACTGAAGAGCTCAACAGTGCCAAAGAACAGCAAGGCAATCTCTGACATAACTAGAAATAGATGCTAAGTTTTCTAATTCCAAGACCAGCATCCTACTAAAATCCACACTTTCCATTAAAAGAATGAGGATGCTGTATGATGACACCTCCACAGATTCAGCTAAAACCCCTCAAAACCAGGAGGAGTTTTGGAGGTAGCAAGCAGTTTACATAGTATTCACTTTCATACTTCAGCCTAAAAGTTTCCAAACTGAAAAAAAGATCCTTGGCCAACCCCCTAGCCTGTGCCACTCCTGCCCCCCCTAACTAACTAACTAAATAACAAAAAAACAAGGCACTCCAGGACACTGGAGCAGATGGAGCATGCCAGCATTTGCTTCAGCAGGAATAAAGAAGACTTTATAATGGAAGTGCTGAAACAAGTTTAATTATAGAAGCATGAATGGCATCCCTATAATAAAACAAACTAAAAAGTCAAATGAACGACCTTGCCCTTTATTAAAGAGCTGTGTGCATTTGTTCCTTGATGTAATGCTATGGCAGCTTACTTCCTTATTACTGGTTCTTCTTAGACTATCCTGGGTTTTACCAAAAAAAATGCAAAGCTCAGAGGCACAATGCTCTTGTAAAACTGAAGAGCATTTCTTTCACATATTTAAGCCTTGGTTAGCCAGGACAGCCTCACAAGATAAACAGTCTTGTTTTCATAAGAACCCTGGTACAGCAGGAATTATATTCATCCTAAATTTCAGAATCATCAGGCTAACATTTCATGTGAAGCAAAAAGTATTTCTCCACATATCAGTATGAAAATTTGAAAGACACTCTGGCTTAATGCTACTTTAAGAGATCAGAATGCATCTTTCAGTGTGTGTATCACTCAGTAGTATAACAGAATAAAATCGTATTATTCTTCTGTTCCCAGGGAAATGAAAAGGGCATCTCTTTCTCAGCATGTAGAATAAATTCTGAATGAATCTTATGATTTAGCAAAAGTACAATGCAAAATCTACTGAAATCAGTGTCTGATCCTGATTGTTGATTCCATGTCCTGTGGTAGGAAGATGTTGTAAGTCATTCATTGTTATCTTGAGTTGGTTGTCAAAGACTAAAACTCTTTATTTAAGAATCCTATAAATTTTGCTAACCTCTGCTTCACTGTGATGACTTCAACATTGTTCCAAATGTCTCCATAATTTATAAATTGGATAGACCTGACCTAGGACAGGAAAGTGAGACATAGGCTAGCATTTTAAACTCAAACCAAATCTCCTTTTACTGTATAATCTATTTTCACTGCTTCTTTTTAGTATAAGCAAAAACATTTGTATTTTAAGTGAAGGACTTGAGAAATATATCTTCCAAATAACATGCTAAACTTTAAAACACCTCCTCCATCAAGAAGCACTGTCACTAAACACCCATTTGTGGAGTAACTGGACAGTGCCATTTAAGATCAGAGCTCCTTTGCTTCTTTAATCTCTAGGAGTGCAAACTCCTACTTTCAGATTCTCAAAATCTAAGAAAATGCTGACTTGCACCTACAAAAAGCAAGTCAGATATTTTGGCCCCAAAGTAAGAGTTAGGAGTTGGCTAGTGATAAACAGAAAAACCAACTGCCCCAGAGAAGCCCAGGTGCCAGTGATGGCAGCTCCTATAACAGCCTTGGCTCTATGCAATAGCAGCACTGTATGCCAATGCCTCTTCTGAGAGGATAGATGTGGTCCCCATCTCCTTTCTGGTAACGTCCTGCTTAAAGCTTTGTGCCCTTTTGTTCACCTTGAACGTACCTCCCATGGGCCAAAAATAATATGACCCTTTCTTTCTCCCTGATTAACGCTGCAACGCAAATGGATCAAAGCCAGGAAGTTTAAAATTAAGCTGACACTTTGTCCTTTAATTCTAGCTGTCAAGGAGAAGGAGGAGAAAAAAAGAAAATCAGCTTCACAGAACAAGTTCTCCAGCCTTAAGTTTTAACGAATTTTTGGTGTCCTGTTTTTTTATGGTTTATGTCCAAGCCAATCATTATTCAGTGAACTTAGTTATTTTTTCCCTTCATTTTACTTCTTTGTTTTTAAAGTTGAAAAGAAAAGAAACAAGTCTTTAGTGGAAAGTTCTCTAATGCATATTAATTATCTAGGAGAAGATAATGACTGCCTTGGTTAAATACATATTTATAAATCTTTCTTAAGTGTACATTATTTACTAATAGGCTAGAACCAATAGACAGACATTTATGTCTGAGTTGGTAAATATATCTTTACAACTTTAAAATAAGTCACATTATTTTCATGACAAGGAAGAACAACTTTCCTCACAAGAGTCCATAGTGGATAGCCCTGCCTTTGATTTTCAGAGAATTCATCCACAGACATCAGGAATACATCACTTTAGGCAAAATATACACATCTCAGGAGTCACTGAAAATGTTGTACAAAGACAATCCCTAATTTGCAAAGATGTAGGGGGAAAGCTCATTTTCACATGTCATAACAGATCTATACCTTTTGGTTTATGACTTTGGCTCAGACTGCAACTCCTGTCAGTTTCAGTTCTTAGACCAACTTGAGATTTATAATTATATGCTTTATATTCCTCAGGTCCCTCAGTATGGCTGACCAAGACAAAAATATATCTAACTCCAGCTTCTCATGTTGAGAGTGGAGGGTGCTTGCAATTCATGGACTCGAATTGATCATTTGGTCCACGTCATTTCTTCTAATCCACCAGTTTCCTGTGATTCAAAACATGCAAACATTCAAAACATTCTGTGTAGAGCACATGTAAAGGTCTGCTGGTGAAATTTAAAAGTATAGGCATTGCTTCTGACTGGTTGAGCTCTATTTAATCTATATGCTTTCCCTAAGTCCAAATGAAACCAGAAAGTAAAACCATGGCACTGAGCATTAAATAAAGAAACACGTAAATAATTCTGCTGTCTAGAGAAGCAAGTTTGGGTTTCTCTTCGAAAAGTTTGCTAGTCAGACAAATTCTACTTAAATTTTTTCTAGGTGTATTTCCACATCCAAACCCTAGACTCCTAAAGGCTTTTGCATAACTCCAGATTTTGGCTGTGAAGAGCTTAGCTCTAATCTCCACATGAAACTCATACTGACGTCAACTGCTGGTTTATGCAGGAATCATAGGCACAATACACAGTCAAGATCCCTTCTGCAGATAACCCAAACCCAAATTTTTGACCTTACAACTCAGTAGAGAAAGTCAGTGCCAGGTGAGATACGGCTGACCTAAAAATATTCACAATCAAACCTCAAGGAAATAGTAGAAAATTCAGAATAAACCTAAAATTCTTATGTGGAGTTTATATCCTTTTTTCTTTTTTGTCTTATCATGCAGGTTTTATTTTATTAAGAAAATCTGTTCAAGACATAATGTAAGTGAATTTAAAACAGACTCTCAACCTGGTTTCCATCTTTATGCTAGTGATTTCAGTCTGCAAATAACTGCAGCCACAGATTTCATGCCTGCAGTTTTGGGAATAAATGCTGCCCTTTGGGGCTTTGTTCATGACTGCCAGGAAGCGACAGCAACATATTCAAAACCACAGGCTCTGAAAGGTGTTCTGAGGCAGAACTTTACCGTGTCCACTTCTAGAATGGGTGGTTCTCAGGTTTAAGGCAAGAATACTAGAGGGAAGATTAAGATGTTCTAGACCAATATGGTTTATTCATTCTCATCTTCTTTTGCTTGAAACAGAGAAAATACTTGCAAGCACTTCTAAAGTTATGCTGTTGAAAACACTTTGTTCTGCCTGACTGAACACGGTCATTTTCCCAGGGAGACTGCAAGAGTTATTAAAGGAATACACTGTCTTCTCTGCCCTCAGAAAAGAGGGAGCAACAGATAAGTTAATTTTAAACTGTCAGCTCCAAGCAAAATCCAAGATTCAGCTGCATCTTTACTTAGGTGAAGGCAGTAATGAGGATTCAGGCTTAGTGACTGCTCACAGACAGTTGCTACAACTGCAAGTTAAAAAGGAGAGAGGACCAAGGTGGGCATGGGATTTGGAAAAGCTGTTCTCTGAAAATAAATATTTCTGTAGGTTTTCTCTCAAACTGAATGCATGATGATCTTGCACAAATCAGAACTGATTCAGGGGTTTCTTTTGCGAGATAACTTTGATAATCTCTTACTTTAAGGAAAATATAGTTGGGAATAAAGGAACGATCTGGTGTTTCAAGGAAAGAACAAAAAACCTGCTACTCCTCTATTATCTGAAAAAGTAAAGAGGAGAGCTCAACTCAACTGTACTTAGTGTATATTCACCATGGTCACTTAACTGTACTTTGTGTATATCTACCATGGTCTTTTCTTTGTTCCTTTCCAAATGACAATTCTTACTTTATCAGTTTTGTATAGTGTCAGTTATTTCCAGTGCTTTTTATTTGGAAGTTAACACTATTGATGTCTACAACTACCTGAAGGGAGGTTGTAGCCAGGTGGAGGTTGGTCTCTTTTCCCAGGCAACCAGCAATAGAATAAGGGGACACAGTCTCAAGTTGTGCCAGGGGAAGTATAGGCTGGATGTTAGGAGGAAGTTCTTCACAGAGAGAGTGATTTGCCATTGGAATGGGCTGCCCAGGGAGGTGGTGGAGTCACTGTCCCTGGAAGTGTTCAAGAAAAGACTGGATGAGGCACTTAGTGCCATGGTCTAGTTGACTGGCTAGGGCTGGGTGCTAGGTTGGACTGGATGATCTTGGAGGTCTCTTCCAACCTGGTTGATTCTATTCTATTCTATTCTATTCTATTCTATTCTATTCTATTCTATTTTTCTGTGCAAGAGAAGTCTGGTCATGATTGACGATAGCTTTCCAGATGAGGAGAAGTAACCAGTAGAACATACCATAATTGCTTCCTAGTCATTCAGCGTCATCTTCAGTGCAAAATAGATCACAACATTTGGTTTGCTTTATTGACAGCTACTGTGCAGTGTATGGAAGGTTCTCTAGAACTGTCCACCATCTCCAAGAAAGCAAACATAATTAAAACCATCACTGTGAATCAGAAAATGTATTCTCATGTCCGTGTGTAAGGGCTAGAATTAAGGTTGTTGAACACCTTTGAATTATAATGTTGGTTTTTTATTATTGTTATTATTCTCAGGTGCTAAGTAGTAACATTTTGTAGATCAAAATTTCTTATCAGCACCTCACTGGAACTTTTGTGGGTTGGTGAGATGGATGTAGGTTAAGAAAATGAAGTCAGTATGTTAGATTCATCAGAGTGACAGTTCTTTCTGTAAATCCTGCATCATACCGATCAGCCTTTACCTGATCGCTTTGCTTACATGCTTTGCAAAGAATAAACAAAGAGCTCAACACAGAAAGCCACCTCCCCTAAGCCCTTTGTCTGGTCAGAAAATCATTCATTTCACAACAAAGTTAGCCTATCTTCTCTCCCCTCCTCAATACATCCACATATGCACAGAGAATGTCTCCTTGAGTGCACGTTTTACAAGCTTAGCAAAAAGCCCTACACAAGCTGTAGCAAACCACATGTCCAAAGCATGCAATTTCTAAGAGGTCATAATTCAGTCAACTGAAAACTGACTTTTTCACCTGCAGTTACAGTTGTTTCTGTAGCCTAAGACAGCTTTCTCCTAAAGAACTACCTGTTTTGCTTAGAAGGCTATTCATAAATAAAAGTCACAAGGATATTGTCTGAATAAACAGAAAGCTATTTCTTTTCTCGCTTCCCTCAGAGTAACTTAAATTCCACCTCTGTCCCCTCCCTCAAATTTTCTTTTAAATCATCTCAGTATAGATAAAATTTGGCCCAAGAGGTGTCATTTTCAGAAAATTTTGTCTGACTGAAAAGGAACAGGGACAAAGCACAGAACAGCATTGGCATTTTGTTAGCTGTGACTTGACCTAACTTGACAGATTTATATTTGAATGTGTATTTCCTCCCACCAGGGAGATTGTTATGCCCCATAAATCCAATATTCACAGAATTCCAGTATCCGCTAGTAAACTGGGATGAAAAATACTGGTGACAAATACAGTTTGTTTAGGGTATCCAAAAGAGGAAGCACAGTCTTTGGTATTGGCAAGAACCCAGGCATCCTCTCCACGCAAGTGAACAACTGCCTCTCCCAGCCACAAACTCCCAGCGGCACCTGAGGCTACAAAGCACATTTAAAATTGACAGGGTTAAGAAATCTGGAAGCCATAGGTATGGGTTGTTATCCACGCTTCTGTGGTTAGCAGACTATTACATCTCTGCAATAGCTTGAGACTGCCAGAATTGAATGCACTTGGGTTCTCCACTTCCTTGAAGATTCAAGCTTCGGTCTCTCTCTCAAGAGCAAGGTATAAAGAGATTACCAGCAATATCATCTCATACCTTCTCCTACCCAACCTTGTAAATGTGAAGCTGCCCTTGGTTAAAAAAGCACCGATGTTAAATACTAACACTGCTTCTCTCCTTATGTCTTTCCCACTCTTTGCTTTTCTTTACAGATTTCAAGGTGATGACAAAAGAGAGAACAGTCTTAGCATTTGTTAATACCCACTTGACCCACAAAAGAAATTCACTAGCATCCGCAGCTTCTAATTTAAAAACCATTAGACCGTTCCGCTTGGCGGACCAGATCTAAATATTCTTAAAGGGGTGGTTTAATTTAATCATTACCTTAACAAGCCCCCTTTTAAAATGATGATCCGCCAAATTCAGGGGATTTGTTTTGGAATCTGATCCAATAACTGGCTTTGTACAAAGAGAAGCATAGCCGCATCTGATTTGGTTCAGAACGGGGTGATAATCATGAAAATTACTTTGCATATTTAATCACTGTGAAAACATGAGTACAAACTACTTTCTAGAGATTACCTTAAAAAAAAAAAAAAAGGAAAAAAAAAAGCTTCAGGCTTTGCAGCAAGCATGCCAAGTACTTTGATTTACAGAGAATTATTTGGATTTTATAGAAAGCTCAGTGTTTCAAAGACTTGAAGCTACTCAGCCACTGGCAAAGACAAAAAAAAATTAATAGTAAGAGCAAAAAGTTTTGTATTGGAAAAAAAATATGTTGAGATCAAATGCTCATTTTCTTTTCTTTATTTTTATGTTTGTGTGTCTTAACCACCTAGATTTGAACCAAATACCCCACATCTCTCTGATCCTGTCAAAACAGGAAATCATAGAATGATAGAATCAACCAGGTTGGAAGAGACCTCCAAGATCATCCAGTCCAACCTAGCACCCAGCCCTGTCCAATCACCCAGACCATGGCACTAAGTGCCTCAGCCAGGCTTTGCTTCAACACCTCCAGGGACAGTGACTCCATCACCTCCCTGGGCAGCCCATTCCAATGGCAAATCACTCCCTCTGTGAAGAACTTCCTCCTAACATCCAGCCTATACCTCCCTCAGCACAACTTGAGACTGTGTCCCCTTGTTCTTTTGCTGGTTGCCTGGGAAAAGAGACCAACCCCCACCTAGCTACAGCCTCCCTTCAGGTAGCTGTAGTTGAAAGACACATTCTCCCCAGTTTGCTTCACTACTGTTCTCTGCTACCAGTATGCAGGGCTCACAGTGGGAAAAAAAAATAACAACAAACTAGGCACAGAAGTGACATTACCTCGTAGTTTGGATTTTTATGTAGATATCATAGCTGAGGTTCAGCTACAAATAGAGCAGTTAGAAACAAATGCCTGGAAATTAATTTTTCCCACCTAGATCAGTTAGATAAAAGTACACTGGCTAGTAGTCAACAAGGGGGTACAAAAAAGATCCATACATATACGTAATTTGCAGAAATATCCCTAACCTGATGCAGCCAGATGACTGATGAGTAGTCCGTGGGATGTAAAACTAAATTTGCTGCTGAAATAAACAGGCACAGCTGCACTAAAGCTATCCAGGTTCCCTCTATATAACATTTGAGGTGAATTAGGCTCTACATTTAGAGTCAGCTGCTTTTAAACACTTGCGTTTGCAATACATCAATGTTTGCAAATAACCTAGCATCTGAGAACAGCTACAGTGTAGGTAGAATATCTGAGGGATAACAGTCACAGGCGTCTTAGATTAAGAAGCATGCTACACCAAATACTTGTAGGAAGCATCTCAAAGGTGTTTAGCCATCTTCAGCTACCGTGCATATCCAAAATTCATGAAAAAGAGTACTTAAATTTTGCTGTAGAAACTAGTGCAAGACGTACATAGATATGTACATATGAAATACACATGTATCATATACGCTGCTCCACTGTGCACATGCACTCTTATGTATGCTACACACACAAATACATACACGTCAATATTTATAGGTACACTTGTATCTTTTACATACTTTTCATATAGAATACATATTCCTCAAAGCATTATATGTTGCACAGCAGCCTCAGCAGACTAGAGGTTAATGAACAGGCTTTTTCTCACATATGCACAGAACAGATAATTTTCTTTACTGTTCACGATAAGTTGAAGGAGCATTTGAGTGACAGACCAATTTGTCAATCAACTACAAAGTGTAGAGGAAGCTTCCTCTGCATAATTTTACACAGGGAGATCAAATGTGACCTCTGATTGTACAGTGGGTATGGACAGTCAAGGTTATGAAGTCCAAAGGAGTCATGCAAATCAGTTACCTCTTCTGAGTGCCTTGTCTTTCCAGGGTTATCTGTGCACAGAGGGTTTTTAAAAGAAAGATGAGAAATCCTTCTTTATTATTTTTAAGTATGTGCACATGTGCGAATGTATGTGTGAGGAAGATGTATGTAAGAATTTGTTGTGGAGCTTGAATGTCTGTGTTTTTATTATAGAACTGAATTATGTTCTAAGGTCTCAACACAGAACCCCTGGTTCTGACATCTCATGCAGTTTTTCTTGAAAGCTATGTTTTAATAGCAGCTCCATTCACTTAATGTTAGCCACTTCAGAAGATTTCTTTGCTAAAACCTGAATTATGAAAATCGCTTGTCAATTACCCTGGGTAGCTGTGTAAAAGAATTATTGCACATTCACAGTGAAAAGAAAACTTTATTTTCACCACTCTCCAGTAAAAGCTAATTCAGAATAACTCTATTTAACAGTTATTTTATGCTGAAATACTGAATACCTCAGGGAGTCTTTTAGGGATTTTAAAGTCTCTTTATTTATAAATGATTCATGCTGCATTTTCAGAAAAACCTACAATTAGTGTGGGAAGCACAGAGGCTCCTTTGGGAAAGGTAAAAAAAAAACACCAAAAAAGGACCAAAAAAAAAAAGACACAAAAAAATATACATGCAATATATACAACCTTTTTATCTATTGTTGTTTTGCAGTGGACTATAAAAAGAAAAGAAATGGAAAAAATGGCTAGGAGATATTTTATCTAACCTTTTAAATATATGCCTCCGTTGACAGTATTTTGTGAAGTCGTTACCCTTATGATTTGTACAGCCCACAAAATTCTTTTAATGCAGGTTTCATTTTGGTTTGCACTTTCCAACCCCAGTTATAAATGAGCAAGCTAGCTAAGAGGAAAAGCTTTCTGTGGTAACACAGAAAGATGAATCTTTCCTTCTGCCAGCCCCTCACGAGAGTGATGGTCACTAATGTTTTCATATTGTTTGCTGCCTGAGGTGATGCTATAACTTAAAGATCTTTTAAATGTTCACACTGGCAGGCATCAAAGATCACACAGCCTCGTACAGTCACTCTGCTCACTCACACCAGACAACAGCATGTATATTGTGCTTGTTGCCAGCATTGCAAGAGCCGATGCATCCCCTGTCCTTGTCACACGAGTGGCCAGGAACCAGCAGGCAAAGGCACTGAGTTGCTACAGATCCCCAGCACATACCTAGCACATCACGGTTCCCACAGCTTTGCCCTTAACATGGCTGCCTGCATAAGTTTGAGCCACAGAGTGGTTTAAAGACTCCTTGCTGTATTCCAGTCAAGCCCAGATTTATATGCTACAGTTAGATTAGAGACACAAGATGGCAACATGTTAGGAGTCATGCTCTTGCATGTCTATACTCCTTAATAAAATCACATTCAAGAGCATGTCAGTTAGTGGCAGAGTGGCACTAGGGTTGAAGGCTGGATACCATTTATATAGTCCCATACCTCCTCTCAAACAAAAAATAAGGGAAAAAAAATACTAAACCCTCTTAAATCTTCATTCAGTCAGACCTTCTCTGTGTTGATTAAATATTCATCATTTCCAATCAGTGTAAAGTCCCCAAGATAGCTGCACTCCCATGAACTGCAAGGAGCGAACAAGCAAAGCTGAACAATAGCATCACAATTGGCTTCAAAGAGAGAACAGATAGTTAAATGTATTTTTTCCCACCTCCATCTCCATGCTGATTCTGGACTGCTGCTGGTACAAATGACTAAGTATCAAATGGATACCAAACTTCTTCAGGGGTCAGACAGGTGACCCACAGTTGTTTTGCAATTACATCAGAATTTACAGCGTGGCAATTGCAGCAAACGGAACACTTAATCACCCAGACTTGCTCACTGACTGGTACTGGTAGCCATAGGACCTCCTGCGAGACACGCAGAAGAGATGTCAAGAACACCCAAGGGGAAAATGTCAGATACTCTCTCTCATTTTCCAGATGTACAAATGACAGGCTGCCCAGGAAGGTGGTGGAGTTGCCATCCCTGGAGGTGTCTAAAGAAAGAGGGGATGTGTCGCTTGAGGCTATGGTCTAGTGATTAAGGACACAGGGATGAAGGTTGGACTGGATGATCCTGGTGGTCCTCTCTAACCATAGTGATTCATAGTGAGATGTTGTGCTGAGGGATTTGGTTTAGTCAAGGACTTGTTAGTGTGAAATTAATGACTGGACTCGATGATCTTGAAGGTCTTTTCCAATCTGATTCTCTAATTCTGTGATTCTGTGACATGTGAGAGTGATGGTGGGTTGTTATCACTTAAGTAAAAGTGGGAAACATTAGAACAAGTGACTTAACATAGAGCTATATGAAGTCTGAATGCTTGCTGGCTTGAATCCATTTCACCAGCTCCCCAAATTGCCACAGTGAGGATTGTTTTAAGCCAAGCAGAAACTCTTAATTTGCAGTTAGGTTATGGTTTTGGGTTTGTTTTAATAAAGCTCAGTGAATAATACAAATGCAGTAGGAGAGTGCAAACATACAGACATGCCTTGGCACTGCCCTGGTCGCTTGGATATGCAACAGGTGGAATGCAAACCAAAAAAATATTTCTTTTTTACTTACATAAAGAGGAATACCTGCAAGAACAATATTGCTAGATAGCAGATTCAGGAGAACACTACCACTGAGATATTTGCTGTGTGTCAGGCTACTAGAAAGTAAAAAGAGGGTCTCCTGAGTATAAATCCTGGCTTCTTAAGATACTGGTCAATATTTTTTAATTCTTCATATAATCATGCATGACACTGCTACAAAACTCAACACATGCAGCTTGTTCGGCATAATTTATGATGTAAAATCATTTCAAAAGTTACTCACAGACTCTTGCATGCTGGGTTTTCAATCCCATCCATAAAATCAAGAGGAAAAACACAGGCCTCTTCTCTCCTGTACTGCAATAAAAAAAAAAAAATAGCTAAGCTCATCTAGGACTTCAAGCATCCTCCAGGCAAGTGCTCTAATTATACCTTCACAATTAAGAGTCAATTATCTACGAAACTCTCCAGAACTGGGTGAACTGGTGAGTTGTATTACCATGAAAGGAAGCAGAGGGAAAAGGGAAAAAAAGGGGAAGGGAGAGGGAGGGAACACATTTTGTTTTAAAACAATCTCTAAAGTGAACACATTCCAGGTTACTTTTCTCTGTTCAATTATATCAAATTATGGCTTGTAATTTCCTGAATTCCATGGATCTAAGAAGAAACAATGCAACAGAACAGAGAGTATGCTTCTTGCTCCATTTATATTGTTACAGATGTTATCCTATGCAAACAGCAGAGATTTATGAGGATTTGTTGACTTTTAAGCCATAGAGATTTCTGGAGACTTTTCTCCTCATTGGAAAAGTTCTGAAAAGGAAGCAGTAGTGCTCCCAAAAGTTGTGACAGGTGAATTAGAAGAGTGAGATAAGGCTGAATGCTGGGGCCAAGTGCACTATTTCAGCATTCTGGTAAAGGATGAGGATCTAAAGATTTTAGACTTGTTTCTCAGGAAAAATACATTCATAACTAGAAATAATGCAGTTCTTATTGCAGAAGCAAATTTAGTGTTATTTTCGTGTGAGTCAGCTCTGATCTTCATCTCATCTGATGTCTTGTGGTCCCCTCAGATGAGCTATAGTTTTAGGCGCCTGATGGCTTGCTCAGTTCTCTTGTATTTGTGTGGATCCCCAAAATTGCCTTGCTTTTACATAATGTTGGTGCACTGATAGCATGTCAGGAAATAGAATAATACCACAAAATAGGAAGCTCAGAATAATACTATATCAAGGGAATTGGAAGTAATGCTGAAGTAAACTTTTTGTTTATGTTCCCCTCTAGGAGAAATGCCATCAAACTTCCACACTACACAAATTTTGAAGTAATTGTTTCATTCATCTTTCCTGTCGTCTTTTTTTTTTTTCCCAAAGTGAAATGCAAGATATTTTCCAGGCCATGAATGCAGCATGAGATGACAATGTGAAAAATTGAAAGAGAAAAATAACTCTACGTAACAAAATCTTCAAACGTATGTTACATGGGAGAAAATGTTTTACTATTTGTTTCCTCTCTATAAATAAGATGTGATGATTATGGCACAGAAATTGTCATTAGACTTGAGCAGGTGAAATGCCTGGAACTGTTTTTAATCCCAAATAATAAAAATAATTAAAATTTTCAAGCTCACAGTAGCGTCTGACAAGGAATAGGTTTCTTTTTGATTAGTGTTTCCCCACCCTATTTGTTTTGCTATCCATTAGAAACAATGCTTCAGCAATAAAACTGCTGACAATAACCCACCTCTCTACTGAGATGCTAGCTCGTGTCAAAACGCAATAGGGTACATTACAGCTTTTGTAGCATTCACATTTGAGCACCTGCAATAATGTCATTCACTCAGATATGCCTTTAGTTAGATGCCAAGTAAAATTCAAGAAGCCACCTGAGGGTATCTGGTGAATCCCCTGAACAACATGGGAAAGGCTCATGATGGGGCTAGTCAATGCCAGTTAAAAGCACAGGTCGGTCATTCTTTTGGTAAGTGTTGCTGTCTCTCAGGAGTTTTAATTTCGAAAACCAAAATGAAACAAAGCAAGCAAACCACAAACTGCAGAAGAGGCCTTTCAAGGAAGCTCATTTCAGTGGCCTTCAAGTTCACTATAAAGCTTCCGTAGAAATAGGTCACAGGATTAATGACAAATCCAGCAAAGCATATGACTAACTTTAAGTCTGTATGTAATCTCAGTTAAGTCAATTAGTATGCCTACATGCTAAAAGGTAAGCAGATCCTGAAGTACTTTGCTGGTCTGGCATGATTATCCCTACTGATGTGTAGACACAGTAACTGCTAACCCGTACATAGTGGAAATCTGACTTCTGCCTCCAGCTCAGAATGCATATATCAACATATATCGTCCAATCCACTTCAAGCACCTGAAGCCAACAAAGGGCTGAGCAGTGATTAAATAAGAAATAAAAAAGGAATATTCCTTTCTCATTTTGTATAATATAGAGTTATTACATATGCAGCTGGATTTTTTAATACTTAAGTAATATTCAGCTTTGGTGTCCCTTTATGAAAAACAAAACAAATCAAATTCTCACTTCTGATTGTTAACTCTTTTCTATGCAGAGACTTTATTTGGGTCATTCATGTAACATTAATGCAGCCACATTTCACTCAGAAGTAGCTTATCTACATGTAAGACCGATCAAAGTATGAGATCCTCACATCCCACTTGTTGGTATAACTGGAGACAGTAAAAGAATTAAGGAATGCCACAACTAATCCATTTTAAAATCCCCAGAAACACTCCTGTGGTAGATTATGATCTAATAAAACTATATTCAGAACCCAAAGGCCTTGTTTAGTTTCTCTAGCCTATCTAGATCCTAGAAAATTATCCAGGATCCCAACAAAGCTGCCCACACTTGAATTCTGTTCTGACCTAGAACAGCCAGACCATCTTTTATTGGCCTGGAGCATGATCCCAGGCTGTGGTGGATACACCATTTCTTTGCAGTACACTGCAGGTAATGGAAGAAACACCTGAATATTGTGCAGCATCTCTAGAGCAAATCCTGTAAATCTATCATGCAAAATAGTATTTACGGGCATTTTAGAGCTTGGATGAATGCCACACAGATGGCTTCCTCTCACCTGAAAATATATTTAAGAACTTAAATAATATGAAGCTTTGACCTGATCTGTGCCATATATCTCATCATTTCAGCTGCTGTGCAGGTGTCCTGGAGTCCTGTATACCCCAAAATTCCCTTATCCCTCTGTGGTTTGAGCAGGAGAGGAATGGTGTGAAAAACCTATCTCCCCCCCCACTGCCCTGCAGGCGTGAAGCGGGGCAGCAAAGGGCCCCTCCGTCACAAGGGGTGCCCGTGCAGATGCCTGTGCTGGAATTGGGCTGGGCATTGGCTGTGGTCTTTGTGCCTAGGAAGTGGTAAATCATCTCTTTGACTAGGAAAAGTATAAATATTGGGGTACTTCCCGCCTTGGGGGTCCTGCCTTAGAGATCTCCCCCCATCTGGATAGTTCCTGCAGAAAGAGTTCCCTGGCGCGGGGAAGGACAAGCTCCTGAGGGACAGGAGTGTCCCTGCTTTGGACGGCTTCCCACCATAAGCACCCCTTTTGTGCAAGCTTAATAGGCCTTAACGAGCCTCGGATGTCCTTTGAAAGACAGTGAGCTGACAAGCATCTGGACCACCCCTTCTCTCAGACAGCCTAACTCACCTGTGAGTAAACTTTCTGCTCAGCCTGACTGATGTTGGGAAAGCTGTGTTTATTAGCTTAGCCTTTTCCATCTCCTGACTTCTAAAATAGTCAAATTTACCTATGGTATCCTTGTAAGATCTTCTCAATCAAACTGAGTCTGCTAATTAAACTAAATTAATTCCTGTATATAGTACTGGGGGTGGGTTTCAGGAAAATAAAATAATTCTATTTTTATATATATTCCTGACTCGGCCACGTTAATTCCCTGTCTCCACAACAGCAGGCATAGGCTGGAGTCACTGCATTTTCTTGCTGTGTGGGCCCATGTGTAGCTAAGCCAAGCCTTACAAATTATGGAGTATTACAACCAGGAATAGGTTGTGATTTGTTTGGGTATTAATTGGCTGAGGCAGGAATTATAAAAAGAGAATTCTTTTTATTTTCCCAAAAACCCCTCCTCCAAACTATGTACAGATCTAGTTAAAGTTTATTTATAGGCTCTAATTCGAGTGGGAAATCTTCACACGGACGCTTATGGGCAAGTTTAGTGATTTAGGAAACTTGGGAAACGGAAAGGCTAAGCTACAACATAGCTTTATGCCACTTACAAATTTGGCTGAGCAGAGAATCTAAGGGAAACAGCTATTACTTATGGAGGTGAGGTAGGAACTTAGCAATGATCTCTTGCTGAATTTCTCTGTCAGCAGCCTCTGAAACTGCAAGCTAAATCCAAATTGCAGATCTACGTTGCAAAAGTCTGAGTGTCTTCAGACACAGACCTCATGAGTCAAAAGATTCGTGGAGTGGCACTGCCTTCGCAGTTCAGGAGAAAGCCAAACTGCTGCTGCGTTTCCCAGCTTGGGGCAGCGAGCAGGAAGTCAGGACACAGTGTGGTCTGAGAGAAGCTGTGTCCAGGTGCAGCTGGCAGCTCTCTCAAATGGACCTAAGGACTTGCTGAGCTCGCAGACTTGCACAGGACGGTGCAGAAGTGTGGGACTGTGGAAAAGCAGGGATGGTGCAAAAACAGGAGCCATACAAAAGTGGAAGCCATTCCAAAGTGTGAATGGTCCAAAACGGGACCTCTCAAAGCAGGAATTCTGTACGGCAGGAACACCACACCTTTTTCCTCACTCTGTTTATGATTTTCCCAGACAATGTGTTCGCTTGCCATATGTACTGGGCCTGAAGAATCAACCACCAGCTGCTGCCAGCATGGGCTCTCCCATCAGTCAGTACACACGTGGAAAAGGTGCCTCTTCCACCTTCAAGCCTGCGATGGTGGGAAAAGCAGGTTTTTGCACCTTCTTCTTCCCCCATTCAAACCTCCGGAGACAGAGCGGAGGTGGGGAAGAAGGGATTTGGAGTGCCTCACAACAGGTTGATAGGAAGCAATGTTTATTCAGATGAATAAGCAGTTCTCCTTTTCAGGAGAAAGGGCTACTGCATCTCCTGAAAAATGCTATCTTTGAACTGGCAGAGTTTTCCTGCTAGAGAAATTGAGCCCTGCTTCAGCACTAGCTCTCCTCAGGGGGACCTGGCACTACATAGTGACTTGACACATTGATACTTGTCTCTTGGATCTCTTGCACTGTGTGACTTCAAGTTAAAATTATCTTGCTACAAGTCCAACAGTGAAGAAAATGCACTTTTCTCTTTTCACCTATATTTGATGCATTAACAGCAATGGAAAAGATGCCTTGTTACTGCATTGGTTTTGAGGTTATAAAAACTAACTGCAGTCATAAGGATTTCCCCATCTTTAGCACATTTTAATTGAAATTCAGACTTCTTGGTGAGATTCCTACCATTTGGCACCACCTTTGCACTGTGTTAGAGAGCAGACTACATGATTATAGATAAATCATATACTCTAGTCTGAATTCTCAAACAGAAAGGACAAACTCTTTTTGCTATACTTATTTCCATAGGGGAAAAAAAAAGCAGAAGCAGTAGTACTATACCCCAGTAACAGGGTTCATCACAGAGTAGGATGGTATATTCAGTTCTGTTTCCTGATTCAAATTAGTTTTCAAATATACAACCAATTCTTGGAGCTGAGTTCATCCTGAGATATCTGCTTTCATGCACTGTGTTCTGGTATCTCAGAATTATCTGCCTTTTGCAGATATCCCAATCTGCTAATTAATAACATGAACTCACAATAGGAGTTCTCTAGCTGAAATCACAGCTAGAGAAAGATAAGAAAACAGTATATATTTTTTTTTTTCATTTTAAACTTTATATATATGTAAAGTTTAATTTTATATATATATATATATAAGCTGCATGCAGTGCTTCCGCTACATCACATACTATCTGTCATGGGTTGTGACATAACAAAATACAACATGAAGTAATCACTAAGATGACCCAACATGGCATAACCAAATGCAAAGTGATTCATTCTGATTACTTATGTCATAATACTATTATTTTTCTGAAGTCATACACTCCTCCTTACTACTTACTGGTTAGTCCTGTTGAGGGATGAGGTACAGGACTTTGTGAAACAAAATTGTCCATGAAGTATCAGCAGCAACAGGAACATAAATGCCATGTTGAAGTGAAGCTAAAGCTGCTTCTAAAGCAAGGCCCCAGTTCTGTGTTGGGAACTATGCAGACATGCTCTGCAGAACAGAAAATCTGATGTTACAAGTTTTTCAACGTGATTCAGGATAAAGCATGCTTTTCATGTGCACTTTTTTGATACCAGCCGGAACTGTGCAGCAACTGCATTCTGAAAACAAAACTCTGAAAGAAGACTATTAGGAAGATACCAGGAAGTGCAAGTTAAGGCTGTGAATTTTTACAAGTCTGTAATGTTCTAACATACTGAAGTACTCACCATCAATACACTGCATCAGCTCTCTATTCTGATGGGAGTAAAGGCCAGTTACCCATATAACAGACCCCAACACAAGCATTCCCCGATTAACTTGAAAAGCTGGTATTTTAAGACCACATTCCACACTGCATCACGACTAACGGATGACACGAGTAAATGACAGACTGTACAGACCTCTCTTTAGTCATATTAATCCTCAGGCACAGTAGCAAGGGGTAAGGACAAAGTGTCAGGTTTAACTTCCCTTCATTACCATTTAGAAAACTATCATTTAATATTAAGGTAATTGTAACACAAGGATATGAGTCATGCCCTTGTGTTACAATTACCTTTAATATTAAATAATAGTTTTTGTAATGGTAATTTCCTTTGGGGATGTTTCATTCTACATTAGGCAGTTCTGACTAATGTCTGTCTTTGCAGATATCTCTATCAGGCACTTAAAGCTCTTGTACGAGTACATGTCCATAATCTACGGGAATTCCAGACCATAAATGTTATTCCATTGAAGTCATTGTTCTTTCTACTAGACATTTGTAATCTATTGACAGTTTGACTATTTGATGGTTGCCGCAAGTGTGATTTCACTTTTAAAATCCACACAGAAGCAGGCATCTCTTGGTCTGCTATGCCAGGACTTCATTCACATCCCTAAATGCCTAGTTACGCTTATAAAACACGGTACACGTATGCAGTGGGCAGTTTAGTTAAAGTGACTTACTGTTACCATGATACTTTAGTATATGAGGGTGTAATAGATTCTAGGAGCTGGACAAAGGTATTGAAGAGTCTGCATTATATTTTTTAAAAAGTATTTCCTATGTAGAACTGCACCCATGTAAGCTCAGAAATCACAGGTGCTGCAGTAAACCTAGCTTGTCCCTGACAAAAAGTAAGCAAAAAGGTGGGGGCTACTGCTGTTCTTCTTGGTCTCCACAATGGACACTGCATAAAGGGAGTGTTGAACTCCCTGGTACCTACACATCACCTCAGAGAGTTCTGGGGTGAAATTGAAATCTAATGCCAAGTAATCAGTAAGATTTTTGAAAATATCTTTACTTCTTGCAGATTTTTTTCTCCTGATTAGTACCTGGGACCAAATGTCAAGTTTTTGCCATTTTCACCATTATGAGATATAAATAACAGGTGTAAATTCTGGATAAATTGAATCTCATAAAGGAAATTCTATCTGAAATAACCATGCTTTAATGTACAAGTAGTTTAAAAAGCCCCACACTTTTTATCTTTACTATTGTTTGCCCTTGTCAGTGACAGCTCAGCCAACAGTTATTATTCTTTTCTCTCTCAAAAATTTGGAGCATAGCTAAGGGCTAAGTGAGACCACACTCTTGGTGCAGTTATCATTTGAACACCCCATTGTATTCCACACAAAGTAAGTAAGCTCTATGCAGCCTCTGTACTAGGTTTAAATTACACAGGTAATGAAATACTGGCGCTTCAGATCATTAGTCAGGTAATTATGATTTTTGTTTGTTTGGATTTAATTAAAATTAGTCTTGGAAAGCATCCATTACAAGAAGAGGTCCTCACTGAACAAATGATACACAACAGTCCTTGGCTAGTAAATAAAGAACGTCCATTCTCATCCCTAGCTTAACAAAAAAACCTAAACCAAAACACAAATGCCACTCCCTAACAGCTACTCATTTCAAATCATAAGCAAATGGTTGGCAGTATCACTCTCTCCTTTAATCAAAATCATCTAGGTGAGGGGAAAAGAAGGAATAGAAACTCTGGTCTGTGACTGATACCTAGCTATTATCTATGTACCACAAAGCCACTCATCAATATTTTCGTAGTAACTGCATATTTGCCTACTTAAAGGCAAATCCTTTGTGCAATTCTGTACAACTTCACTGAAGACAACAGTTTTGAAACTGCTTGGACCTGGGCTGTGGGTTTTTTTTCATCTGCAAACCATTGCTTTTAGGCAAATTTCTGTTCCTCAACTGCCATCCTGTTGTGGCAGAGGAACTGTCAGACAGTGAGCACATTCATCTGTAATCTGATAAATGCTTCACCGCATGTTAGGTTACCTGTTTCAAGGTATTTTGCCTGAGAGATCAGTTCTCACAAATTATGGGGAGGTGGTGTGTGTGTGTGTGTGTGTATGTGTGTGTGTGTAGAAATGGGTACATGTTCTGACTAAAAGCTGACCAGCTCAAGTACGTGGGCCAATGCACTCAGCTTTGATGGGTAAAAAACTGTTTGGATGGCTGAACCCAAAGAGTGGTAGTGAATGGAGCTAAATTCAGTTGGTGATCGGTCACAAGGAGTGTTCCCCAGTATATTGGGGTCAGTTATCTAACATCTTTATCAGTGATCTGGATGACGGAATTTAATGCATCCTCAGTAAGACTGCAGATGACACTAAGCTGGGAGGAAGTGTAGGGTAGGAAGCCTCTACAGAGCAACCTGAATAGGCAAGATCAACAAGCCAAGGTCAGCTGCATAAGACAACAAGGCCATGTGCTAGGTGCTGAACCTGGGTCGCAGCAAATTCATGCAATGCTACAGGTGTGGGGAAGAGTGTCTGGAAAGCTGCCCAGCAAAGACCTGGGGGTTGCTGGTTGACAGACAGATAAATGTGACTCAGCGGTGTTCACAGGTCACCAAAAAGGCCAACAGCAGCCTGCCTTGTATTAGGAACAGTGTGGCCAGTGGGACCAGGGAAGTGATTGCTCCCCTGTACTTGGCCCTGGTGAGGCCACATCTAGAATACTGGATTCAGTTTTGGGCTTCTCACTCCAAAAAGGACACTGAGGCATTGGAATGGGCAACAGGAAGGGCCACAAAGCTGGTGAAGCATTTGGAGAAAAGGTCTTAGGAGTAGTGGCTGAAGGAATTGGGGTTGTTTAGTCTGGAGAAAAGGAGGCTGAGGAAAGACCTGCAACTACCTGAAAGGAAGCTGTAGCAAGCTGGGGGTCAGTCTCTTCTCTCAAGCAACAAGTGATAGAGTGAGAGGAAATAGCCTCAATTTGCACCAGGAGCAGTTTAGCTTGGATATTAGAAGAAAATTCTTCACTGAAAGGGTTATCAAACACTGGAACAGGCTCCTCAGAGAGGTATTTGGATCACTATTCCTGAAGGTGTCTAAAAAACAACTAGCTGTGGTTCTAAGTGATATGGTTTAGCACCAGACTTGGTGATCTTAAGGTGAACTTGGTGATCTTAAGGTGAACTTGGTGATCTTAAAGGTCTTTTCCAACTGAAACAATTGTAAGAGTCTATGACTCTGAAACTATACAGCTTTAAAACTGATGCTAGCACATGTTTAATGATGCAAATTTACATACATCAGTTTTATAACCCCCACCAATTTCCAGCAAACAATGTAACATAGTAAAATTAGAGGGAACCTGGATTTCTGAGTTTATTAGGTACATGATCCAAATCCTGCAAAATTCAGAGGCAGCCTCACTGTTAAGAATAATGGACTTTGGAATGGGCTGCAAGGTTATTCCTGGCTATAGAAATAAAAATGCCCCCAGTCACGCAGCCACAGACATAGTATGTACGCAATAATGTGATTCCTTCTTGAGAACTCTAAATATAATGCTTGCAGGTAAGCGTTAAAAAAATATAGATACATCTGCTACAATTGTTCTTCCAATTAAGCAGAAAGGGGTAAATTCAATCTTCAATTCAAAAACAAATTTTTGATAAAAGGAGAAGTGTATGAGTAAGTAGGTGAATAAATATATGTAAAATCTCAACATGATACTAATGTTCAATTACAAAAAAAAAAAACTTTACAGAAGTAGAGTTATTTATTTATTTATTCTAATTCTAAATCCCTACCACTACACAACAATGTCACATTTTAATGTAATATCATGTCCAATGCATATTCATGAAATAAAAATCTTGGCAGTGGCACAAGAAAAGTGGGATGAAGTGTGTTTGGCGGAGTGCGTCACGTTTCCAGACCAGCGGATTTTTTGATTAAAGTCCCTTATCCGTTTTATCATGCATATCCACTCTCTGATTAAAGTGATCTGGAGCTGACACTCACAATGTCAGTATGCACTGAGACCCTTCACATAAAACATGGTTGGAATTTATATGCTTTAAAAAAAAAAAAGGGGGGGGGTGTGTGGAAGGGGAGAAGATAAATAGACCAACCTAACCTACTGCATTAAATTAAGTATATATGCATCTATCTATCTACTGAAAACACACATTTTAACTTGTTGGTTTTAATTCTACATGTTTCTTTTTAATATTTTCAGGTGACAAATATACACGTTTTATTTCTATTTCAAAATGTATCTGTGGTGTGAGTTCTTTATCTCTGTTACATTGAGCTTTTGATCAAAATGCTTCCACGCTGAGGTGAAAACCACAGCTAAGGACCCCCACAATCACAAATAAATAATGACTTTCTCTAAATTTACACATCTTCTACATGTCTTATCCCCAAACAGATGGAGGCAGGGACCAGTATAGTCCCCCTGTAATCCAGGAGGAATAAGAAAGGGACCTGATGAGGCACTTGGATCCTCATAAGTCTATGCGACCAGATGGGATCCATCCTAGGGTGCTGAGAGAGCTGGCAGCTGAGCTGGCCAAGCCATTCTCCATTATTTATCAACAGTCCTGGCTCACTGGAGAGGTCCCCAAAGACTAGAAGCCGGCCAGTGTGATGCCCACACACAAGAAGGGCCAGAAGAAGGAACTGGGAAATTACAAACCTGTCAGCCTGACTTCAGTGCCAGGCAAGGTCACGGAAAAGGTCATCTTAAGTGCCATAACAAAGCACCTACAGGATGGCCAAGGGATCAGGCCCAGCCAGCATGGGTTTAGGAAGGGCAGGTCCTGCCTCACCAACCTGATCTCCTTTTATGATCAGGTTACCTGCCAGGTGAATGTGGGGAAGGCTGTGGATGTAGTCTACCTGGACTTCAGCAAAGCCTTTGACAATCTCTGCCACAACAAGCTCCTGGCTAAGCTAGCAGCTTGTGGCTTGGACAAATTCACTCTGTGCTGGGTCAGGAACTGGCTGGAAGGCTGAGCCCAGAGAGTGGTGCTGAATGGTGCCACATCCAGTTGGCAGCTGTCACTAGTGGTGTGCC
>WAAF01009354.1:0-180467 GCA_013400475.1 Tricholaema leucomelas | reverse complement strand
AGAAGAGGAGGCTCAGGGCAGACCTCATTGCTGTCTACAACTACCTGAAGGGAGGCTGTAGCCAGGTGGGGGTTGGTCTCTTCTGCCAGGCAACCAGCAACAGGACAAGGGGACACAGCCTGAAGTTGTGCCAGGGGAAGTATAGGCTGGATGTTAGGAGGAAGTTCTTGCCAGAGAGAGTGATTTGCCATTGGAATGGGCTGCCCAGGGAGGTGGTAGAGTCACTGTCCCTGGAGGTGTTCAGGAAAAGCCTGGATGAGGCACTTAGTGCCATGGTCTAGTTGACTGGCTAGGGCTGGGTGCTAGGTTGGACTGGATGATCTTGGAGGTCTCTTCCAACCTGGTTGATTCTATGATTCTATGATATGTTAAATGCATGAAAATATGGTAGCCATTTTTCTGGTTCTCAGTAAGTTGTTTAATTCCCCTTGAATTTAAAGAAATCATGGTCAGACTTTTCACCTTGATTGGAGAAGATGCTTAAACATAAGCTCAACTTTAAATATAAGATCAATGAAACTTAAATAAGTGTTTGTCTCACGAGTGAATAAAGGAATTTCAACACTGCCCTTAAAGGAGGTGCTACAAATATTCATTCTCTCTAGCAATACAACAGTCTTCTTCCTGGTAGGTTAAAAACAAATAGTACTTATGGAAAGACATTATTTGTTTCAGAGACCTCTGTCCATTGATCTCCCAGAGTCTGCACTACTTCTAATAGCCTATATTTAAAATTAAGATTCCTGGATCTTTTTGTAAGTTTTATTTAATTGTTAAGTTTTTGGTATTTCCTTGATAGGTTTAATTAATCTAAGGTAACCTTAATAAATATTTATGTTTAATTAATAGCGTACATAAAGTCTAAATATGTCAAATATTTCCTCTGGACTATATATTTTTTTTTCCTTTTATCAAACTATGGAGCATTTTAACCAGCAAAAAAAAAAAACAGTGAGAAAAACAACTGGAGCAGTGGCATGCATAAGGGCCACTGCCTATTGTCCTTCTCACGTCCTGCACAGATGCGTGTCTTCATGCCAAAGTTCACTCCTCAATATGCTATTCCGATCCACCGCTTTTTCTGAGCAGTTAATAGCAGTCATGCTGAACTGCTGCTATATTGCAACTTTGACACACATTAAGTTATAATTAGTCAAATTAATTTACCTTATGAATTAAGGCTCTTCCTTCTTCATAAACTTTAATATAACAACTACAGTGAGAGTTTAGGGGGAAAAAAAACACATTTATTTCTTTTACTTAAGACAGTGGTTTGGAGAAAAAATTACTTTCTATACGTAGCACACATTCCCTCGTAGAAGGGTAGGAAGAAGAGACTTCCATCTTCTCCATATCCCAGTTACATAAAGAGAAGAGTCAGAACTTCATAATTAAAAAGAAAACAAGTAGAAAATTTAGGAAAAAGCTTCTAGAAAAATATTACTAGGAATAAAGTTTTCATCAGCATGAACATGAACTCAAACGGCTGTGCCATTTCAGAGTGAATAGCACAGAAGCCGAGTTTCCACATGTCAGTGATGCACACAGTCACAACGGCAAAATAAATTAAGTAACCATCACTTCTTTCCCCATGAAATACACATGGTGCTGTCCCATGTTCATAGTGCATAGGGGAAATGAATTCTTGTGGTGGTTTGGGTGTCCCCCGCCCCCCCACACTTTAGAAATCACCCAGACTAGACTCAGCTGGCTCTGGAAATATGAATGAAGCTTATATTTACAGCTAGCACAACATACAAGCAGATATTTACAGTATATACAGTTATAGACAGAAATATACAAGGTAAAAGCAGACACAACTCCCCTCCCAGAAACCTGAGTCCCCAGGAGGGGCTCTCAACCACCCCCTCACCTTCCCCCTACCCCTCTCAACCTTACCCCAGTCCCCAGGAATAATGGAGGTTCGGCCAAGAGGATTAAGAAGCAAAGTGAATCAGCCAAAGCAAATGGAGGGTGAGGTTAGAAAGCAAGATGGAGTTCAGCCAGCAGCCCCAGCTCCGCAGCAGGCAAAGAGCTGAGAGCAAAGTCCAGAGCGAAGTGCCAAGCAAAGTGACTTTATCTAATGTTTTGCTTTTCCTTTCTACACATCTCAGCAAGACTGTGAGGGAAGTAGACATCACCATTGTTTTCATTTCATAGCTTATTATCTAGTCCTTCTCACCAAAACATTCTAGCTAGGCTCAAACTAGCACAATTCTGCACAGCTATTTCTGTTAGATCTTTGAAAGAAGGTTTCTCTAATAAAGACATTGTGAGTTGGAGGATAATTTCAACACAGTGATGACCTATGTAAAAACGATACTACAATGAAGCTACTACTAAATACCAGTGCACTAAGGAGCTTCAGCTATCTTGTAACAAAGAGTATACAAATGAGTGTCTCATCTTGACTTATAAACTGCCTCATACATTATTTGCCTCTTCTACTATTAGGGATAACCTAGGAAACAAATAATGACTTCAAACAATTTTCAAAATGGTAAACAAATGCCATGGTTTTGTACCTGTGGTATCTGTTACTAAATAACAGAGCAATGGTAGGCAACACTTCATTAGGCATTGCATAATAATTATAATAATTTTTAAAAATCTAAACAAAATCTAAGCAACAAAAAAACCCTGCACCCTTTTAGTGATCTGAAGTGTGATTTTGGGCATCTAAAAACTTTACAATCCTGAATTTATATAGTACATTTTCAGATCACCTGTTTTGAAAAGGAGAAGTCATTCAAGAGGTAGAAGGGCAACATTCAAATACCAGAGCAAGTTTATACCACTGAGCACTGCTTTAAGTATTTACCTGAGGTTTAACCACCTCTCCAGTTTTTTACTGTCTCTGTGCAAAGAGGTTCATTTCGTGGCAGCAAGGAGTTGTGCATTCACTTGCCAAACTGACACTTTGTGTTCAGTAGCTCAGTTCTAAACACAAAAGACTGAGTATCTTAGCCCTCACTTCATGAACTGTAAAAAATTGCACAGAATATTTGTGGCCCCCACATTCATGGACAGATTTATGGCCTATACTGATGACATTTATCTGAGCATTGATGAGTAGATGTGAAAGGAATCCCTAAGTGTAACATTCTATTTTAAGCTAGGCACCCAGAGTTCTCCATTCATCTAGCTCTTAGGTAACAGGTCAGATGAAGTCTTCACCCAAAGTTTTTCTTCACTACTGTAAAAGAGGTAGTTCAGGGAGCAACACAGATGCAACAAAAAGGAAAAATGACCTCATTTAAAAAAGGAACATCACACTATACCATGAATGCTTTAGGTGAATTAAATGAGTCAGTGGATCCTTATCAAATAGCACAACTACTGCAACTTCATTTTTTTCTCTAAGTACATATACAGTAATTTCCTCCCTTTTTCACCAGGTACATGTTTACTCACTACTATTAGTGGCACAAGAACCATCTCAGAAGGAAGCATATGTAAAACTACTATATATAGCCCAGATTCCAATTACACTGACAGTGAATTGTAAAACCCTTCACTAGCTTTTTATTGTCTCAGTATCAAGAACAGGCTGGAAATGGAGAGCTGTATTTGCATGTGGTACCCAGCTGGGCACATTTTGTCCTCCATGAAGACATTGGAGATTTGGATGGATGAAACCAAAAATATGGCTACATGAACAAGTATTTGTATGGATTACACAAAACCCAGCATATATGAGATGTACATCTTTTAAAGTAGCTGTTTACAAACAGTTTGCAAGCACATTCTTGCACCTAAAATAAAATTTGTAGATGTGTCCAGGCAACAAGTACATGTAAGGATTGGGACTCTATTCATAGGCCTCAACATAAAAATGGAAAGGAAAAATAAAAAAAAGGACTAAAATAATTAGTTGGCATGAATGAACCACTGAACTCTAATTGTTGTTATTATCAATGACCACTCAATCTATATGCTTTCTCATATGCACCCAAAATGGATGCTTTCCAAGACTGAACAGATGCAATGTTGTGGTAAGATCTCATGTCTTCATTTAATGTCTCATAACTATATACCAATAGTAGCACAAGGCATTATGAATAATGAAAAACTTCCTATATTATAATTGCTAAGGTAAATGATAAAAAGCACAATCTCTGTCCCAGTGTCCTTGCTTTTAAAGACTGAGTTCTTGTACAAGTGGGAGAAATGAAGACAAATGTTTGCAAAAGATGCAACAGCAAGAGTACTGGGAAGGAAGAGGCAGAAACCTTAATTGCATACACAGGCTTAATCACACAAGTAAGAACAGCAACAAAATGCTAAGCCCAAAGGTGTATCAGATGGGGAAGGAAAGGAAAAGTTTAGATATCCTGACACAGACTGAAGAGCATAAGATAATAAAGATTTTCAAAGCAATTTACAGCGTCCAGAGAAGGGACACCGTGGCCAGAAGAACCTCCCTTCACCTGCATTTGGGCAAGTGGATATTCTCTGATGGAAGTGCTAGAGATCTTCACATTGAAAGACTAGAGACCACCACATGCCTGTCTCCAAATACTTCTCAGGTTACTGTTAAGGTAGAACAATGGTTCAGACTAGTTAATAAAATGGCATTATAAACACTTATAAACAATAAAATCAAACATTAAAATATTTATAAATATTAAAATCTTCTAATTTGTTTCTAGGTAAATCAGAAATTGTGAAATGTGACCTTGGACTAAAATCATCTCTTTCTGCTTACACTCTTCACAAGCAGAGGGCCACTTTCACTTACAGCATCTAAAGGCAGGAGACTGGCATCTTAAATCCATGTGAAAATCCACTGAATGGAGCATATCCTGAAGCCAGTGACAGGCAGAAGTGGATCCTTCCCTAATAAATCTGTCCATTCTGTTATTTAATCAGTATCTGGGCTGGAAGAGAAAGATGCAGAGTGGAGAGAGCCAAGCCTAGTGAAACCTGCTGCAGCATGGAGAAAACATAAGTAAGAATGGCAGGAGCCACTATAATGCTATATAGGACCCCAACGGTTACTGCCACTCACACCCTCAGAACACTCCTTTGCTAGAAGCTGCTGTGCCCATTTTGGTTTCTTTGTAGTATTCTTTGTAGCATCTGATCTGCAAAAGCATCGATCAGAGTGGAAAACCACTATGAAGAAATGTTTAACCTACATCACCCATCTAGTCTTAGAGATCACAACTTATTTATTGGATCTCGGGGTTGTTGAGTATTTTTGCTTCCAGAAAGGACCAAGCACAAATGCAACTGGGACTGAAGCACATGCTGATGCATTCAGGCAAGAGCAGAGAGGATTGATTCAGCTTCAGCTATGGTTCAGCTCTCTTTCTGCTTCTCAGGATTTTAATGCAGTTGCTGCTGTGGATGTCTGCTCCACACATTAAGAATTACAACAGAAATACAGAGCATTGTCCACGAGCAGGGTTACTTAATGCCCAGAAAAACAATATTCTGTACACTACACAATCTGTGCACCAGGTACATGTTAAGAATATAAATAAAACACACCGGTTCCAATTAATAGGATTTAGGGTTGGGGCTTTTTAACTTAACTCCCATGGTTTCTTTTTTAAAGTTCTGCATATATTTTCTATGTTTGAGGGGGGTTATAAATCCTGTTTTAATGTTTTGCTGTTTATGCAAATTTCCAAATATAAAGGCATATGGTGGCAAAGTGGCACTAACTATCAGCATACATTCCTCTGCTATTACAAGGAAAGAAGGCCTGATGAAAAAAAGGGAAAAAAAGGCAGTGTACACACTGATATTTTGTATTAGCATAGCATTGGTTCAGATTACTTAGCTTTATTGTTGAACTCTGATTCACTAACAGCTCTACTGGCTCCTTCAGGGCAACTGTGGTTATTTCTTCATGTCATAAGGTGGACTGGATGCTCAAGTTCGCAATTATCGAAACAGCAAAGAAAAGGAGAAAAATAAAGGAGAAGTTTCTTGAGTCAGAGGTTCCCCCTCACACTGGCAACCTCACTGTGTGGATTTCATGTATCCAGTTTGCATTTTGCCTGATAACGTAGGAGGCACATCATGCTATTCTAAAACAGCAGGATTATTTTCTTCTTTCTAATTGATGAACAGCTGTGCTGTAATAGACTACAAAGCACAGCATCACTGATGTCTCCTCAGGCCACCCTAGGAACTGAACACTCCACAGGGAACCAGAATAGAATGAAAGCTTGGGAAAAAAAAAAAAAAAAAAGAAAGAAAAAGAAAAAAAAAAAGGAAAGAAAAGATTAAAAATAGGAAGAGACACCAAACATTTCAAACACCCTCCTTTGGATTACTATTATTAGTTGGCATTCAATTCAGCAATAATTAACACCAATTTTCCCCACAGTATCTCTGGTGTATGACATGACCCTAAACCAGTCATACTTTATAAAAGCTAAATATCAGCATTTTTGAAGTGAAATATTGAAGTTCATAATTGTTTGTCACTGTGCATCAGTGTTCACAACATTCAAGTCACTCGTGGCATCACATGTTCCCTAGAACCGTTCTTTCTCCCAAGATGCCCAGATTAGCCATTCATTAATCTGCTGGAATTCATCATTTTCCTATCACTATACTTCATCAAAGTTGTAATTATTATTATTATTATAAGCTTCACTATGGGATTGCAGCTCATGACAATTTTTGCCTTGTTTATTTTACCATGCCACCACCATATACTAAGATAAACTCAGGCTGGAGCCTGATTTGAATTTCCAGTCAAAGTTTAAACAAGAGAGAGAGTCAGGTTCAGGCTCATTAACACTGCATCTTGCAGTGCCTTCTTGAAAAATTTTGATCCCAGAAGTTGAAAGCCTTCAGGATCACCTTCAAGGGAAATATTAGAGAGCTTCCTTTACATTTTAGAAATAATATAGAAGGAAGCAAGAAGAATCTACCTGATGTCTAAAAGATAGTTATATTTCCTTCCTTTCACTCTGCAGATTCAGTGGGGGAAGGTAAGACTCATGACTTTCATTTAAGACTCTCTTTGCCTTTACTGTGTTTTCTGTGGGCAAGAAAGTGTAAGGAACAGTTAAACGATGCTTCTTGCTGTATCAGTGAACGAGTTCCAAAGGCACAGACTCGATTCAATCAAAATTAGTGACAAGAAAGCATTTTTTTCCATTCTGCTCAACAACAGAAAGGTTTTGTTCTTATTCTGTGTTACTGGAAGTGATTTTCTGCATCTTTCCTATAGGTAAGCCATGTGCTTATATGTTTGTGGGTCTAGGCAAGTGTTATCCTGGCAAATAAACACAGTAAGACTTCTGTATACTTTAATACTATTGAAAAAAAAAAATCTCACAGATATAAGAAATCAATAACTATCCACAACAATTTACCAGGGATTCAGTCTGGGTAGAAAAATTCAAATTGTATTGATTTTTTTACAGGGAAAAAAAAAGCCAGTTGACAATAAGCTTCAACTAACAAAATGCCATGTCCACACAAGTGGAAAAGACTCAGAAAGAGCTATTTTAAAAGTGAGCTGCCAATTAAGATAGGTAAGACAGATTTGAATACAGAACCAAGCCCTGGACACTGGCACGTAACAGTTTCTATGCCTCAATTTCTCCATTAATAATAGGAAGGTGATAATGCTTGTTTTGTGGGGACATCAAAGCTCTGAAGAATTTTGGATCTTAGATCTCAGAGAGAAGTTCCATCTAGTGCAGCATGACACCACCCATAAGCTTTCAGGGTCAGAAGGAACATGCAATAAATATGCATGCCAGGACAAATAGGATGTCATGTGCATTCGGAATGTGATTTAAGGTGTTGATTTTAACTCAATGAGGTCTTTAAAGACTGATTACTCAAAAAAACCACCCCTTCTTCTCACTTTTCTAACTGCTAAGTTCTGCTAAAGGGCACAAAATAAAAGACCCCAGAATAAAAGATCAGTTGTCTGTCAAATGAGAATTGCCAGTGAAGAAATTGCTCACAGCTCCATTTGTCTGAAAGTCCTCAGGTCTCCAAGTAGGCTAAAAGATGCATTAAGTTTTTATAAGATCAAAAGATACAGAAGATTGAAAGTTTGGGGTTGTGCTGTTTGGGGGATTTTGTTGGGTTTTAATGGCAGCTTGCAAATTTGCTTGAGATTATTAGCAGACATGGTCAGCTTGCTAGTTGTTTATATTTGCATTGTTAATTTAAAGTATTAGTATAATGTGATAAGCAGATTTTTAAAATCATTTGAGAAGAATAAATAATAAAATGTGTGTTGTATGAAAGCAGAGCAAAGCACGAGGCACTTACCACATCTACACTTTCAGTTTTCTCTTCAGCTTCATTTCTATTTATTCAGCCCATTTCCCACATCAATTGCATGAGGAGTTAAAAATAAACTCTGGACACACTTTAGCATGTCACATCATCTATGCTTTTCAGCAAACACACAAAGGAGCCTTTGAAAACCTCATAATCCATATAAAATTTTTGTATTACCGGATCAAATATGCAGTACATGCAGAAAAGAGGTTTGGTGAAGGATGGAATTCAGGAACCTGTTCCTTAGGACTGGACTCTTAGTGGGAAAACTTCCACACCAGTTATGTTAAGTGGTGGGCAGTGGGCCTGGGTTGGACTTGACAGCTAGAGAAAAGAGCTTGCTTGTCCAGGAAGCATCAGAAAAAGGACACAATAATAGTCAAGTGACAGCAGCTGGCCATCAAAAAGCAGAAATGACAACCCTAGAACATCTGGGTGAAATATAGCAGTGGACTAATTCTGACCTCCTGGCAAGACTGTTGCTTAATCTGGTTGAGGGGCATCAGTGGGGTGGATCAGAACAGGAGACTGTGGGCCAGAGTAAATCTGGTCAGCTTTGCCTTTGGCTATTCTGTCATCATCTGTAGAAGAAGTGTTTCTGAGCACTTGCCAGAAATTGTAAGCCAAAGAGAGATTCATACATGCTCTTCATTACAGCAGTTTGATCAAATTTGTGAAGAAGGGTAGCAAAAATGATTTTGTTCTTTTTCATAGGTATCCAGTAAGGGGTTCAGGGCATTTCAATCAGCTGGCCCACAGCTAGTAAAGACAGACTGTGGCATCTTCCAGGCCACACGTAGATTTAATGTTTTCCTTCATTTTTTTTAAAGTTATTTAGTTTACTCCCAAATACAAAGAAGCCATTTTTCAAGTTTCAAACCTCCCACATATCCTGGCTGAAGAGGGAAGGATGACAGTTGAAGACAAACACTTGCCTTTAAATTTCTAGAGTCAGAAGCCAAAACAAAGTTTTGAATACAGACAATTCATCTGATTCGGTTTCAAAAGGCCACTGAGGTAGGAGTCATGTCCACAGTCTCTTGAGAATGTAGTCTTTATGGGTTCGTGATACTGTGTTCATCTGAGGTCAGGAGAAAGAAAAGAAAGCAAAACAACAAAGCACATAAACACAAAAAAAACGGGGTTAGTGGGACGAGAGAGATTATTCTGCCCCTGTACTCAACACTGGTCAGGCCACACCTTGAGTACTGTGTCCAGTTCTGGGTCCCTCAATTCAAGAGAGATGTTGAGGTGCTGGAACGCGTCCAGAGAAGTGCGACAAAGATGGTGACGGACCTGGAACACAAACCCTATGAGGAGAGGCTAAGGGAGATGGGGTTGTTTAGCCTGCAGAAGAGAAGACTCGGGGTGACCTCATTGCTGTCTACAACTACCTGAAGGGAGGTTGCAGCCAGGTGGGGGTTGGTCTCTTCTCCCAGACAACCAGCAATAGAACAAGGGACACAGTCTCAAGTTGTGCCAAGGGGAAGTATAGGCTGGATGTTAGGAGGAAGTTCTTGACAGAGAGAGTGATTTGCCATTGGAATGGGCTGCCCAGGGAGGTGGTGGAGTCACCATCCCTGGAGGTGTTCAAGAAAAGATTGGATGAGGCACTTAGTGCCATGTTCTAGTTGACTGTCTAGGGCTGGGTGCTAGGTTGGACTGGGTGATCTTGGAGGTCTCTTCCAACCTGGTTGATTCTATGATTCTATGATCTTTAACTCCACATTTATACTAGAATTCTGAATAATGCACGTAGACTTCCTCAGCAAAGCTCTGCATGGAAGAGAAAAAGAAAAATGGGGAAGATATCTCAGAGAAGTGACTCATGTCCTTGTAGTGATGTCCAATATTTTGACAGTGGCGTAGTAATTAACCTTGCAAGAGTACTGCACTCTATTCGGTATCACTGCACTTCTGCTGTGACCACTCTGAAGTGCTTTTTTGTGAAATGGAAAAATGAATGTAAGTGGGAAAATTACTGGAACGAGAGAGGAGCTCTAATGGCAACCTTGGCATCCTGCAATTTCACACATTAAAATATATTTAAAAAAAAAAACCCCACACTACTACAGCGCTTGTTGTATAAGGCTAAGCTTTCTACTCTTCAAACTATTAATAAGGGCTTCCCATTGAGAAGACAAATACATGCTTGATGCATTTTTAATCCTGTGCCAATACATTTGACTAAAGCTGTTTGCTGTTTCAATGACAGGATTTAACTTGCCCTTCTGTATTCAACATTTCTGATTATTAATGACATTTAGAAAACACAGACAGAGGCCGCAAAAGTTATATTCTGGTCAATGTTTTTTAAAGTAAAATGATTAGCAATTAAAGGGCCAGATCCTCATTACATAGTTAACCTAATCTAATAAAATAAATGTTAATAATTTAGTGAGTGCAGTGGAATCATAAGCGTAACAAAGAAAAAGACCATCTTGTCCACTCTTAAATATCCCTGATGCTGAAGGCAAAAATCCATAGCCTTCTTAAATCACACATGGATGCTATATAGATGCTCTGCATATATACAAGCCCGGTAGCCTTTTCAAGACAGTATATTTCAAGAGCCCTCTGGATCAGAAAGCATTCTTGCCTGTGCTTTCTATTGTAAATACATTCCACACTTAAATGAAATCAGAAATGAGTCAGAGACCATTGCTGAAATGCAAAATGTGATTCTTTTTCTGAAGATGTCTAAAGTTCCAAGTTCTTTCTCTCCTATTTTTTTCCAGGAAAATTTCTTTGAAGGAAAATAAAATGGCGTTGGCATCAGTAGCAAGAAAACCAATATAGAGATCACATTGAGCTAACTTTTTTACTGCAAGAAATGGAAAAAGAACTCCCCTTTCCCACAGAATGATTATTATTTTGTTATTTAAGTGATAATGTAAACCTAAGGTTAAAATAAAATTACATATACTGATGATCTCCTAGTGACCTCCATTGTGCTATTCCATTACAGCGTATAGTAATAATACACTAACAAAATGCACATACTTATGGTACTGTCAGACACCAATGCAAATGAAACAGCACAGGAGGCACATTACTTTTGTTTTAACCATTAAAGGCTCTGAGAAACACAATATGACAGCCAGAAGAAAGCAGACTTGGATTTTCTAAAGGTACCCAGGAGTGGCAGTGATTTGTGTTTTCGTGGGTATCCTTTTTAAAAGCCTTTGGCTGTGCCAATACAATACATTCAAATCCTGACCTTTCTCAACACAATGAAGACACTCCGTATATCTTACTGTATAACACAGCAAATCAATACTGTATTTTCCTAAATGTGAGTTAATTTTACCTAGGGAAGGTAATTACTGCTCTCAATACTAGAATTCTATTTTTTCCTTCCTCCTCTGAGTCAGTGAGTTTCAGGTTTGCCAAACCCTATCACTGTTTAAAAAAGGGTTTGAGAGATTTTAATAGCTAATAATAGGAGGAAACATAAAAGGACAAATCCAATTTAAGTGAAAGGGTTCCTGTGTAAGCATTACTTGTCAGTCTTTGGTCGTACTGTATAGGGACCAGCTACAGAGCAGTGGCAGCAAAGAAATATAAAGTCCAGATTTAATTCTGATACAGAGAAATACAATTTCAAAACCGGACGTCTTATCATAGGCATGTCCCACTGGAGAACTCATTTCCCTAGCAAAAGGCTGTCACTGCCATTATGTTGTACAAGGAACCAATTTACTACTACAGCTAAACAGGGTTACTGGTGCTGTTGGAACTTAAGCATTTGAAGTTATCGCTAGAAAAAAAATAGCATTTCAAATGTCAGTGAAATGGGAAGGTATAATTGAAAAGTATCAATCAGAGAAGCAAAAGGGTTTAGAAGGCTAAGACTGCAGTTTTAGTACTGCTTTTTTCTCTTCGCCTCCTCTTTTTATTTCTGCAAGCTTCTTTCTCTTATTTCCTTTTCCCTTTCACATGCAACTACAGATATTGTTCTGTAAAATAAAAGATTTTGTCTCAATACATGTCCTGTCTCAGACATTAAATCAATTTTTACCCTTTTCTTCTACAGTGTAGCGGCCATAGCTTCACTACACAAAACTCTCATCTCATCCTGCACCCAATGTTGCCAGTCTGAAAGACACCTAAATGAATGAAAAAAGGCAGATTTGAATTTTGGTTGGTATGTACATTTTGGTTTTTTTTTTCACCCCTCCTTCTAAAACAAGTCCAATCTACCCATTCACTGGAACCTACATTCTTTAATGGAAGCTTTTCCCTCATTCCAGATTGATCCTACAAAGAATTACACAGTGAACAAACCTTTGAGCTTTCAGCACTTGAAAAGTACCAAGAAATGGCCCATAAAATAAATTGAATCAATTTTGCCTCAGAATATCCTGTTTGTACCACTACAATTAACTTCATTATGTCCCAAACACAGAACAATGTGGGCTCTTCCAAACAGCCACACGATTACCTATTCCATTTTGTTGTATTATACCCTGGATCCATGTGGGGCAATATCAGGTGCATATTTAGCTAATTTCAGAATGAGAAGGCTGGATTTACACAATTTGCATCTCATATGCAGAGCATCAAGCTTTCTCTCATTGTTTCTTTCCTTTTCTGTGCATAGAAGATCTAGAGGCCTTGAAAAATTACGCATTCAGTCAAAAAGCAATTAGTAAGACAGAGTTGGTGTATAGTCATGCTAAAACTTTGTTATTCTACTCCTTAAATCGGTTGTCAAATTGCACATAGTAACTTATCCTTTTAGTCCAACATCACTGCCCATGTACCAGGCACATCAGTTGCTCTGAAATACCAGCCCTGCTTATTGGCACTGATGCACAAAGCAAATTTATCCATTGATTGCTACAGCTCCGTGAAAGCAAAACTACACAATAAAGTCCAACTCAGAGCACTACTACGTTTTCTGTTTTCACATTTTGAAGAAGCTTTCACCTGCTAAAAAGAAGTTAAAAGGTAATGTTAGAAATCTCTGTTAAACTAGTGTTCTGTATTGTGAGCATATCTATTTCCAGAGAAAAAGAACTTCAGACCCCTGTTTCACAGTAGTGAGATCAGATCTGTAAAGAGTCAGGCAGTAGATTTGTGATGCTGATAAACAGAGGCCCCATATTTGATACTCTCCTCTTTACACAAAACAATTCCTGTGTTAAGGGAAAATATCTACTCTGCATTTCTAATAAAACTGGGAATTTATTTTATTAAAAAAAAGAAGAAGAAAAAGGAGAAACTGTGTACATGGATTAATTTGTGTTTAAAACTTGGCAAGGTTCAGAAAATTCATAATCAGGAGTGAATTTGGTAGAGACAGAAAATTTCATCTTAGGAATGTTTAGGTTCCGGTTGGAGAGAAGTTGAGGGTTTGAGCTAAAGCTAGAAGAAAGGCACTCTGAAAAGAAAGTTGCACATCTTCTTTAGAGTTTATTTAAACTTATTTCAGAAGTAATTTTGCCTCACACAGAAGATCCTTAATCCACATTAGAGTGCAGATATATTCCTCCTCCACCACGTTTTTGATTAATTTCAAATTCTAACAACTTAAAGGCTAACAGCCCGCAATTGTTCTTTATATTAATAGAAATACACGGTCTCTTTTGAAGTTCAGGTAGTAATTCAGTTCTTAAAATTCTTCTGCTGTTTATAAATGATTTGAGCAGGGATGTCATAGTTTTTGATTCACCACTACAAGCCAAGTTCAGCTACTTTCTCTTATTCAACTGGAAGTAACTTTTATGTTTAGGAATCAAATTAAATGTGCTAACTTGAAGCACGTTGTCGTCAATTTCATCTATTTTGGACCACAGGTTCAGGTTATTAATTACATCATGTGTCCACCTCAGCAAATCACCAAGAATGAATGTTAGAAAACAGCTTTTTGACTTAAAAACATTCAGGAATTAATTTTTCTGCTAAAAAGTATGAGGTTTCAAAAATAACCCCTAGCTCTTCAACGTTCTTGAAATTTCAGTTCACGAAAACAGCCACAACAAATCAATAATGTGGGAAATTTTAGTAGGAAAAACAAACACAACAGAAAAACAAACACAACAGAAAAACAAGTATATTTTCAAATAATTACCAAAAAAAAAAGAAGAAGAAGCAGATAGAAGACAAGTGCTTTAGCAATGAGATGAAGTTCTGCAAGCAACTTACTGGTAGACTACTTCCAACATAAAAGCTCCCTTCCACTATAGATGTAGCTAATGTACTACTGTATCCTAGAGTACCTTGATCCTCTAATCACATTAACAAGGCCAGCTAAAATGACTTAAATGAAATGAAGGGGAAGAAGGATGGCTTATTTCATCTGCTCATACTAAGGGCAACTGGAATTTCTGCTTGGACTGAGTGTGAAAAATTCTTAACTATGATTATGTTTCATAAGGGTAAAGAAATACAGGTTTGTTCACACACTCCTGCCAATGACCATCTCAGTAATGCAGGCACTGAGGAGCCACCACCCATTGTTGCTGCATCTTACAAACAGAGCTTAGGAAGATGAGCAAAACCACAATTCTGCTCCTCCAAACAGTTTAAAACAAACATAAAGAATTAAATGTGATCACCGTAAGGATATTAATAAAAAGACTGAAACAGAGGTAGAGGAATTAGGCTGTTCAGTGACAAACTGCAAACAAAAAGAGAAGTCAACTTATAAACCATTGGTTTAAACAGTTCATCCAACTCTTAGCTTAGAATGGTGATAACTCTTAAACACAGTATGCAGCCACTTCATAAGGCAAAGCCAGTGTTTCTCTGATGATACTATTGTGGATGGAGGGTAGAGGGAGATAGGATAGCAATAATACTTAAAAGAATGTTTTTTCTCCCTTTAAAGAAGAGAAAAGGTATCTAGTAAAACAGTATCTCCTCATCTTATCAGTTCTCTAGCCATTTCTTGTCATCAGATGAATATTGCAGAGCCTACTCCAAAAAACAAAAAAGAAATATGCATGCTTTAAATACAATAACTCATTGGAGGAAAAAAAATAGAAGAGATGCTTAGATTTTTTTTTTTCCTGGGATGAAAGGAAAAAACTAATTTTAAAATCAAAACTGGAAGTGAGGGAAATTAAGAAAAAAAGCCAGAGGGAAAAAACAACAGGATTAATATTGATGCAGCTAAGGCAAAAGCAAACAGACAGGCAGGGACAAGATTGCATCCAACCTCCAAAACACATGTAAAGTTGGAGCTAAAATGTCATATGCATATGCAATTTATATGCAAAAATCTTTTACATAAAGCTACTAACTGCCAAGTCTTCTTTCACAACTTTTTTGAGGCTTGCAGTAACTCTGGGATTTTATATTCTCCCTCCATCACCTTACTGAAGGCACGACTGTCTGTGAAGAACACGGAAACTTTCTTAAGGCCATGGTATTAAATTCTGCCTTACATTGCTGGGCTGGTAGCTCAGCAGGAAGACCTATTTTTTGCTTGTGTTCAAGCAACTTCCCTGGCAGTTATTGCCTGCAACAGACTGTAGGGAAGTTGCCAACATTTAGAAGCTCTGATGATGTGAGCCAACCTTAGACTAATAATTTTTTTATCTCAATATAAGTGGAAGAATTACATAAAAATAGACAGTTTTTAACAGTATGGTATTCTGTTATGAGAGAAAGCTAAATAACACGGGTGCCATATGAACATCTTTCTCCTATCTACAGCACCTAACTTTAGCATAGTCCATATGTCTATTTGTCTGATAGCTGAACTTATTGAAATAACATGAGGTTACAAAAGAGAGTTCTAAAGCTCAGTGCATCAGAATCTTTTAAGGCAAAACACCTATCAGTCATAAACATTTTTTTACATAACCCTCAAAACCAAAACCAATTAGCAAGCACACCAGAATATTACATTGAAAGCCCAAACACATTTTTAACAGTCCGGGAATCAGGACAAGTATTAGTCAGACACTTACTACTGTCTTATGCATCTATCCTGATACATGCAAAGACCTTCTGCCCTCATCTCTTGACAGCTTGCAGGATGACAGTGTAGGCTGGAGGTACAAGCTCCTAGAAATCTACTCAGGCTGCACACACAATTGAGTCAATGGCCAGCAATGGGGATAGCTACAGAGGAACTGGAAACACTTACTTAATTTATAAGTTGTTTTAAACTCAGACAGAGCACTTTCCTTTAGACAGGGATGATGGATAAAGCCACCAGAAGGAGACAAGCAGACAATGGTTTTACAAACATTTTGCTTTCACTTCTTGCCTCTGTGGCTATTGTATGTTGTCAGACTGTTTAGTGAGTGAATATGAGCATTTCTAGAGCAGAGGCTCTGACATCTCTGCTCCCAGCAAACAGTTTAAATGTTGGCTTCAAATTCCTTAACAGATTCCAGGCCATCATCTTTTTTAATTAAATGCAAAAAAACTATGTTAATGCAACGTTAATGTTGAGATTGTCATTGGACAGATGTCAAGAAATTCAAAGTTACGGTTCCCACAGCAACTATAATTTAGCGACCCCCCTCCTCCACTTCCACAGCCACCCTCCTGAAACATATTGGGCTCAAACTGTACAACAGGCACCAAAATGTGAGGAAGCTGTGAGAGGCAGAAATTGCACACAGGACCTTTTGGAGCTGCTGCAGATGCACTGGACTTTGCCTCAGTCCTCTTTCTAAGTAAAAAGAAAGTATTGCTAGTGGCAGTGCTGGGACAGAATGACCCCTGCCTAAATAGAAGCAACTGAGCTCTTGTATTAAAAAGGTAAAGTGGGAAGTTATTTGATGCCCTACAGAAGTGTATTCACCAGTATAACCTGGCCTAGCACAGGCTGCACAGCACAATTACAAAAATTACCTCTATGGTCCATGTGTAAGTATTATGCCAAATGCTGGAAGGACCTAGCTCACACCCCTGTACAGCCAGAAATGTAAACATATCTCCCTAGCCACCACAATCAATATCACAGAACAGAACTGTATGTCACTCATCTCAAGACACAGTAAACTTTATCACTATGCTCTAGAATGAACACTGAACATACAAAGGACAAGAACAGCCATCTCCAGTGAGAGAATTTTCAGAGTACAGCTTCTCAGATCCTGATCTTTCAGAATTTGTGTTTAAAGGAAGCCTACAAATTACTTCTAAAAAGAAGAGCTTGGAAACTTGAAACAATACCCACTACAGTGTTAAAAATCATGAGCTTGGTACAACTACTGGTTTAATGACATTTTATAACTTCCTTACATGCCATTTCAACCTCTTAATATTCAATGCATCAAAAAAAATTTAAAATCTGTTCCGTCAACAACCTCACCACTTCTCTCTTGATAATATCTCCTACTGCTCCACAAAATCCAACTGCACTTCTTTTACATTTTCTAATCCACATTAACCTAACTAACTTACCTTTGATACATACTTTGAAGTCTGGTGCTTAACCTTCAGACCTGTAACAGCACTTATATTCATAAAAGTATACCTATTTTTTCCCAACTTTATTAGTTTTTCTACATGTCTCCCTCCAAAGCCAGCTGAAGGTATTTTGGAGGACCATAGCAACTACTACACCACTAGGCTTCTGTCATTTTCCACATGCCTTTTTTGAAGATCTGGACTCTTTGAGTGACAATACATTTGATCTCAAAGCTAGTGAGTTAAATCCACCATCAAAACAGTTACTTCCTCCTATATAGTCAGGTTACCACTTGAGAAACATCAAAACGTGAGAAAAAAGACGACTTTCACTACTTGATGTTGCTTCACCATATCAGCCAGGGTTGGAGTTGAGCAGAATTTGGATGATATACATCATTTTGCTGTTGGTGAATGGGGTGGAGGGAGTGGCAGCATTACTCTTTCATGATACATTTCACAGTCTAAGGCTAGCTCAGCTGTGCCCTGCTAAATGCAGGCCAACTATTTTTTTCATCAGGTTTAAGGCTGACATGGAAGAGAAAGCAGCCTTACAAGAAAGTGTAAGAATTATTTACAACTGCTTTCCATGTGTCTTATACACCCATTTTGCTGGCCCGGGCTTTAGGAACTGGCTCAAAGCTTTCACAATGGGTCCTTTCCCTAAGAAGCACTTGACCTGCGTATGGAATAGGAGGAGAAGGTGACAGAGAAGCAGGAGAAGGAAATCATAACCTGCAGGACATCCATCAAGTGATTTAAGTCTATACATAAGACTGCAATTTTGCCTTTGAAAGATGAATCAAGTAATGCTGCCAACACTTACTCTTTCCTGTCAGACAATTCTTTTACTCTCAAGCCTGTCGATAGCTTAAAACTTACATTCTATCTTCTCCAGTGGTACTGAAGCAGTTTCTCCTTTGATTTCATATTCAGTTCATATTTGTGGAAGCAGGAGGTGCTCTTTACTTCACTTGATAAATGGTAACATCTGGTTTCATGATGGGCCATCACCAGCATGTTTAAAGAGCTGCTAACGCTTCAGGGAAAACTTGATAAAACATTTCACTTAGAGGCAATTCTGGTTATTTATTCTATTTTCTGCATTCTTCATCCTCTGGTTTATACTAGGGAAACTTGTATGAAAGCAGACTCCAGCTCCTGAAGAGTTCATCTTCACATACCAGTTTTTCATCTGATGTTCTAAGCACTAACCATGCTTGCATCACGCCAATCGTAAACACAGAATGTGATGCTTAGTGACATCATTTAGCGGTAGAGTTGGCTGTGCTATCTTCACAGTTAGACTCAATCTTACAGGCATTTCCCACCCTTCCACGATTCTGTGATGTCAGAAAATTACAGTTTCTGGGAAGGTAATAAATACTGTATTAAATACTGTACTAAAGGGCCAAACTCCATGTGTTATTACAGCAGCTTAAAATTGTTAGACCTCACTAGCAGAAAACAGAGTTGTGCTATGGCTGTTATATAACCATACACATGACTTGACCTTCTCTTTTGATTACAGAAGTACAATGTGTTAAATATTCCTGAAAACCAGAATATTTATATAAATGCTTTAAACTGTCTGCACAGATACCTCTAGCAACTGAAAAAAAAATGGATAGGCAGTATCAAAATCACATTTTTGCACATTCTTGCAGGAAGCTTCTTTCCCGGTCAGATATAACCAGAGGTGTAGACATTGTACATACAAGGTTTTTCCAAAGCCAAAATAAATTTTTGACTCGTATATGGATTCTGAAATTTTGTGCATGTTTCTGCTGAATATTTGTAAGAAAAGGGTATTTTTCATTTGTTAAGCATGTATTCTGTGGTTTAGCTATAGCTGGAAATCATAAATAATTAGCAGGAGTGCAATTCGAAGATGGAGATGTGGCCCAAGCTTTAGAATAGTGATTTATTTATTTACCGTAAGTAAATGTAAAACATCCTTATTTCATGCATAAAGCAAACCGAAGCAAAGCTCTGTGTCTCTCTGACACTAACTCCATCAAAGAGACATGGAGTACAAATTCTTCTCCTAGGTCATTAATAAGGAACATCAGTTGCAGGAAGTCCACTGCTGGGGGTTGCATTAATTCCTGAAGAAGTCTCCCCAGAGCCTCCCCAGCTCTTGCTGCCAGTACTCATAGGTGAGGCTACTCCACCCTGTGATCATCTTTGTGGCCCTCTTCTGGACCCACTCCAACAGTTTGATGCCCTCCCTTCTTTTTTGCAAGCACCAAAACTGGACACACTACTCCAGGTTGGGTCTCACAAGAACAGAGTAGAGGGGCAGAATCACCTCCCCTGACCTGGTCATACTTTTTTGGATGCAGCCCTGAGTGTGGTTGGCTTTCTGGGCTGCAAGCATACGTTGTCTGCTGATGATTTTTTCATCAGATGACACTTCCAAGCCCTTCTGCTCAAGACTGCTATCAAAACATCCTCCACCCAGCTCATATTTGTGCTTAGGACAGGTCCAATCCAGGTGCAGGACCTTGTACTTGGCCCTGTTGAACTTCATGAGGTTGGCATGGGCCCAGCTCTCAAGCCCGTCCAGGTCCCTCTGGAAGGCATCCTTTCTCTTCAGTGTGTTAACTGGACCACACAGCTTGGCATCCTCCACAAACTTCTTGAAGGTGAACTCAATCCCAATGTCAGTATCATTAACAAAGATGTTAAAACAGCACTGGTCCCAGTACTGACCCCTGAGGGATGCCATTCATCACTGGTCCCCATTTGAACATTGAGCTGAGTGCTATCATCCAGCCAGTTCTTTATACTGCAAGTGGTTTGTTCCTTAGTCCAAAAACTGTTGTGAATTTTTAGGTACTTGCTAGGAACAGCAGTAGGGGCAGAAAAGTCATTAATGAGTACTCAGAGTCATTCTGTCATTTTCACAGGTAATAGAGTCTGTGCAGATGACTGTAGGTGCAGTTCTTGCCTGACTCACGTTCAGCTGGCCTTGCCCAGAGAAGGAAAATGTAAATTCAGTCATGACAGACCATGCTTGTCACCATTTTCTTAGAAGCAAATACTACTGGAACTGAGCTTTGCCTAAAGTTTGATACATATTGCAGCTGTTTTAATCTCTGTTCCCAACTGCACTGTCTGGAAATGCCCATTTCTGCACTTATATATGTTATAATGTGAAAAAACTTGGAATTGAAAAGAAGGTAAATAGTGTATCTTTATGCTATGTTGCATTTTCTGGAAGTGCAATTGAAATATCAGTCATTCCATTCTGGCTGCATTGATTGGTAATTTTCATTTTGTAATTTCAAATAAAGCTTCTCCCCACAGCAGCAACAGCAGCACTTTCCAGTATATAACTTCAGTTCATTTTAGCTTTCTGACTTAAAGATCCTCTCTCCCCATCACTCTTGCACAGCTTTTAAGTGGAAATTTCACTTTTCCAATTAGATTACCAGAACATGCCAAGTAAACAGGCACCCTGTGCTACAGTTAAAACATCAAACTAAGGGGCAAAGTTAGTGCAAACAACAATTTAGGCTCAGTCTATACACTCCCATGGTAGCTGCTACATTTGGAATGTCAATCTGTATATATATATATACTATATGTGTATATATAGAATCATAGAATCATAGAATGGTTTAGGTTGGAAGGGACCTCAAGGATCATCCAGCTCCAACCCCCTGCCATAGGCAGGGACACCTCCCACTAGAGCAGGCTGCTCAAGGCCTCATCCAGCCTGGCCTTAAACGCCTCCAGGGAGGAAGCATCCACAACCTCCCTGGGCAACCTGTTCCAGTGTCTTACCACCCTCACTGTAAAGAACTTCCTCCTAACATCCAGTCTAAATCTCCCCTCTGACAGTTTAAACCCATTCCCCCTCATCCTGACATTACTAGACCTTGTCAATAGTCCCTCCCCAGCCTTCCTGTAGGCTCCCTTCAGATACTGGAAAGCCACTATAAGGTCTCCTCGAAGCCTTCTCTTCTCCAGGCTGAAGAGCCCCAACTCTCTCAGCCTGTCCTCATAGCATATATATATATGGAGAGAGTCTATATGTGTCTTTACATAAAAATATAAGCATCTATATAAAGACCTATCTAGAAAAGAATAAAAGTAAACCTTAAATATCCAGCAATGGAGTGGTTTACAACAATTTTAAAGAAAAGGGACATGTGAAAAAATAAAGTTAGGGAAATAAAGCACACAAAAAAGAAAATACTGTAAGTGGTTGAAGATAGAAGACAGGTCCGTTGAAATACTCATTTACCACACAGCCCAACGTATGTCACTTTTCTCCATCACTCATTTTGCTCATCAGTAAGATGGGGATCACAACCATTTCATTCAGCAAGCTGTTGCAATGATGTAAAAATCATTGCTGTTTCAAAAGCTGTGAGTTCTCCTAATGAAAGGCTCCTTTGAGAAACAAAGAGTTCATAGTGAGAAATTATTAAAGTAGGAGTAAATCTTATTTTCATTGGTTCTGGACACCATCTTTTGGCAATAGCAAGTTTGGTTTTGTAGTGGAGGGTCACGTAGGCCCAAATATGCTTACATGGGCCTTGCCTTGCCTGAACATGTTTTCCTGCCTGAACATGTTTTCCTCTCCAAACATGTTTTTCTGCCCAAACCAGAGGCAAACACATTAAACGGAGAAAAGGGGCACAACAGGCCTGGTGCCATCAAGTCTGGCCTGCCTAAGGTTGTAAACAGGTTATATAAGGCGGTTGTAAACAGGTTGCATAAGCCCACGCGCTTAGCGTGTGGTCCACTCATGCTCTCCCCATACTTGGGGGTAGTAGACCTGTGGACCCTTCCTAATTTGGTGTGGTCTGGCCTGCTGCCAGAAGCCTATTGGACAACATCACGGCCAAAGGACCATCAACGTTGGCTCATTATCTGATAAATAGTGCAATCCAGGTAAACAAGAGGCTCTTGCCACCCTCTCCATTCACCTCCCTGTCTGCCTGCTGCCTGGGGCCACTACCTTTGTTCGCTCGACTTCACCCCTTTGTTCCAGGACACCCTGCACCGATCCAGTGGATGATGGAAGGAGGCGTTCCTAGCCGGCCGCCGCCCCAGCCCACCGCATCAGCCTGATCCTGCCCGTGGAATTCGCTCAGACAGCGCGCCCCAATTCGAACTGAACTACTAGCTCCACGCAAAATCAACTACGTGGCTTACACTATATATATATATGTTTTGAGACCACAGATACTGAACCTTCCAACTAGTAAGTATTCAGACTCCCTTGATTCAAGTTGCTAAGAAATTTTACTAACCTTACCAGCGGCACTTTATGCCGCCAGACTCTCTGACCAGAACATTTCTAAAACCTCTACCAAGTTGCTTAATTTGGCTGTAAATAGACATTCTGTAAAATAGTTTCATGAACCATGTACAAAGAATTTGTGTGGGTTAGCTGTACATAAGTTTGGGGGAAATTCTCTATGTATATATATCCAAATTATTTAATAACCTTCAAATCGGCCTCAGATCTCACCCAAACTCAAATCCAAACCTCTCCACAACAGGTTTAGATGTAAAAGCAGAAAATTCTTACAAAACTGATTAGAAGATTGACTGAAGGAGAGGGAGCGAGAGTGACACTGTCAGGATTGGTACTCTGCTTTGTTAAATTTACTCCTATTGTATTTAAATACCATGTACCAAAATACTTCAGGCACATTAGAAATTTTCAAAACAAAGAAGCTTCAGAGAAGTTTCACAAATTACAGTAAAGCTAAACCGAGAAGCCAAGACCGTATCACCTAAAAGCTTTGCAAATCCTGCGTAAGAGGCCATGTTACTATACTAATTACAATACACATTTAACACTTTAGAATAGAATAGAATAGAATAGAATAGAATCAATCAGGTTGGAAGAGACCTCCAAGATCATCCAGTCCAACCTAGCACCCTGCCCTATCCAGTCAACTAGACCATGGCACTAAGTGCCTCATCCAGGCTTTTCCTGAACACCTCCAGGGACGGTGACTCCACCACCTCCCTGGGCAGCCCATTCCAATGGCAAATCACTCTCTCTGTCAAGAACTTCCTCCTAACATCCAGCCTATACTTCCCCCGGCACAACTTGAGGCTGTGTCCCCTTGTCCTGTTGCTGGTTGCCTGGGAGAAGAGACCAACTCCCACCTGGCTACAACCTCCCTTCAGGTAGTTGTAGACAGCAGTGAGGTCTGCCCTGAGGCTTCTCTTCTCCAGGCTAAACAACCCCAGCTCCCTCAGCCTCTCCTCATAGGGTTTGTGTTCCAGGACCCTCACCAGCCTTGTTGCCCTTCTCTGGACACGTTCCAGCACCTCAACATCTCTCTTGAATTGAGGGACCCAGAACTGGACACAGTACTCAAGGTGTGGCCTGACCAGTGTTGAGTACAGAGGAAGAATAAATTCCCTCCTCCTACTGGCCACACTGTTCCTGATACAGGCCAGGATGCCATTGGCCCTCTTGGCCACCTGGGCACACTGCTGGCTCATTTACATATTGTTTATATTATAGCAGCACTTTGCCATGCAACTATAATTCAGGCCACGCGAGGCTGAATGCTGTGCTTAGCATACAGAGTGAAGAAAACATCGCTGGAGAGCCAAAGGGTGAACAAAGGGAAGGAAGAGGAAAGGCACAGAAGGAGCTGGAGTGACTCATGACTCATTACACCATAGCAGAAGCCAGGCAGTTTGGCCTTCCAACCCATCTGGCTAGCTGGGCATAAGTGCACATCCACACACCTTTTAAGAATGCGCTCTGACGATAACTGCACACCCTTTTATATTCATTTAAGGCATGTATTCACAGAATGAAAGTGTAGTTCTAAAACTACCTAACAACCCTAAACATTTACAAACTATATATTTTAAAAAAAAAAGAACAGTCCAAGCAGAAATCATCGGCTGCATGTTTCATAAGACTTGAATTAATACATGGACCATTGTGTTTTCACAAAGCAAATCCACACAAACACACATCGTAAATCTTGTCCCTGAAGGCCAGGATTCAGCAGCTGATGACAAGACAGACGACATGCCGTCTGAGAGGGTGGCAGCCACGGCAAGGATTTTACCGCAGTTTTCCCAGTGAGGCAAGGGAGCACAGTGAAGGAACTACAGTTCCAACTCCACCACCTGCATTGCTGCTGACTTTGGTCACATCACTTCACAACACTCACCACTTCTTCACTAGCCTCTGAGTTTGTACTATCTATTTAGGTTACATGCTCCAGAGTCTGCCACGACTTCCCAGCATCAACCTGATGCTACCACTACTACCATCTGCTACCAGGGCATGTGGTAGGAAATGAAGGATAGAGGTCCTTTCACCTTCCCTGCAGAGCTTAGCAAGGCAAGTGCAGGGCATGCATGGCTGAGCCAGCAACAGCTCACAGAACAGAGAAGCAGCACCTCAGGCCTGAGTCATAGAATCAGAGAATGGTTTAGGTTGGAAGGCCCTCAAAGGTCATCCAGTTCCAGCCCCCCACTACAGGCAGAAACACCTCCCCCTAGAACAGGTCGCTCAAGGCCTCGTCCAACCTGGCCTTGAACAGCTCCAGGGAGGGAGCATCCACAACCCCCCTGGGCAACCTGTTCCAGTGTCTCACCACCCTCACTGGAAAGAACCCTTTCCTAACATCTACTTTGTATCTCCCCTCTTCCAGGGTAAACCCATTATCCCTTGTCCTGTGATTACAAGACCTTGTAAATAGTCCCTCCTCAGCCTTCCTGTAGGCCCCCATCAGATACTGAAAGGCTACTATAAGGTCTCACTGAAGCCTTCTCCAGGCTGAAGAGCCCCAGCTCTTGTAGCCTGCCCTCATATAGAGGTGCTCCAACCCTCTGATCATCTTTGTGGCCCTCCGTTGGACTCACTCTGACAGTTTGGTGTCCTTCTTGTGTTGGGGGCTCCAGATCTGCACACAGTGCTCCAGGTGGGGTCTGACAAGAGCACAGTAAAGGGGGAGAATCCCCTCCCTTGTCCTGCTGGCCACACTTCTCCCGATACAGCCCAGGACATGGCTGCTGTCTGGGCTGCACACGCACACTGCCAGCTGACATTGAGCTTTTCATCAACCCAGGCTCCCAGGTCCTTTCCCTCAGGGCTGCTCTCCAGCCTTTGTACTGCTGTTGTTGCTAAGAACTGATGTTTGCACACAACACCCTATGCACAGCCTAGTATTGCTGTGAGCCCAAGCATGCAGCAACCTCTTCTGGCTGTCCTCCATTTTAACTGAGGAGCTGCAGCTCCAGTTTCTAGCAGACAACTGAGGTAAGACAATAGAAGTCTGAACTCTTTTGTGGGGTTTTCCTATTGCATGGACATAATTGGGTTTAAAAGAAAGCTCAAAACACTTGAATGAGTAAGGAAAGTACTACTTATGCCCACAATCTTTAGCATATCGTTCCTGGCTGCAAAAGAGTCAAGTCAAAGACTAAACCCTATGTGCTTTGTCTCTTTCTTTCAAGATTTGGCTTACCCAAAGGTAGGCAAATACAATTAGTGACTAGTGTGAACCCAATGGAATCTCTCTCTCTCTATTTCATGCAAAATTGAGTTCAGTTTGGCCATAGCTAGCAGCATCCAGATGACTACTGTTTCCCCCAGGTAAAAGAAGAAGAAATGTTTACTTGTTTAACACACAAGAAACTGAAGACACAGAGAAGCTGAGTAGTTCTGCAAGCTACAGCACAATTTTACTGAAGGAACTTGAGGGAACTAGCTCCTCTGCAAATACTGCTTTTTATGACAAGACCACATACATTCATCTCTCTCTTTTTTTTTTTTTAGTTAATCTAAACTTTGCTGTTTATGAAATACTGTAATAAACTGAGACAAGAAACAAATAAAATATACCCAAAGCCACAAATAGGCCTTTTCTGTTTGTTTTCCTGCTATTTCCAATCCCTCCAGTTCCCATCTCTGCAGTGTCTGCCTGCAATGATTAAGTTGACAAATGAAGTTCTGACTACTAATTAAATTGAAAATAGCAGATACACTGTGACAGTGATCTCTCTCTCCCTCATACATCACCACAAACAGTGATTGCGCCTTGCTTTCCCTGCTCAGCTATCTTCAAGCCCAGTGACACAAGGCACAGCAGCTGACCTATGCTGAGGGAGGAGGAAGGGAGTTGGTGAGTGTTTGCTCTTGCATATTAAGGGAGGAGAGAGTTTAAACATGTAACTGTGAATGCCTTCAATCATCAATGTACTGGCAGAAGCACTTAGGAGACATAGACTTTAACTGCTTTAGTACAGCAGAGGTTGGTTTGCCTTCTAGGACACACCTCATAGCTCCAGCAACCAGGGATCAATGTAACACTATATACATCTGTATACATCCATTTCTCCCATGTTAGACTTGGAAACCTCTTCCTGACCTCCCAGGGATTCTAGCAGTTCCACAGTGGGCAGGACGTGGTCAATGCCAGGAGAAGCAACTGCAGGAAATCTCTATTATCCATTAGGACAGCATTATAGGGATCATTTGCCTTCCAAGAGCACAAAGTAAAAGATAGACCTGGATGGCAGTTACCCTTGCTTGCACCACCTGCTTTGTGGTCTTTCTGAATAACTGTAGCCATTCCTCAGACTACCTACTGCCCTAACAATTCTTCTCATTTTATGACATTTTATTTATAGAGGGCTGGAGCATCTGTCCCATGAAGACAGGCTGAGAGATTTGGCATTGTTCAGCCTGGAAGAACTCTAAGGAGAACTTGTTGCAGCTTTCTAGTATTTGAAGGCCTGTAGGATAGCTGGAGAGGCAGTTTATACAAAGGCAAGTAGTGACAGGACAAAGGGTAACAGCTTCAAACTGGACGAAAGATTTTGATAGGCGTTAGGAAGAAATACTTCACCATGAGGGTAGTGAGGCACAGGAAATTTGCCCAGAGAAGCTGTGGAAGTCCCAACCCTGGAATTGTTCAAAACCATGTTGGATGTGGCCTTGAACAATCTAGTCTAGTAGGATGTGCTCCTGCCCATGGCGAGGAGGTTCAAAGGAGATGATCTTTAAGGCCCCCTCGAACTCAAACTATTCTATTACTCTGTGATTTTATTTCTTCTCCCTTGATGCAGTTCCTTTCATCTCTATAAATAGCAGAAATTTGAAAGCCATTTGAATGCTCTGATTTTAAAGAAATACTTGATGCATATGAGCTGTGAAAATTCTAATCCAAATCATCCCTGAAGTTTATGACTTACAACCAACGATAAATTTGTTCAATTGTTCTCATTTTACCTTCTGCTTTATTGGGGTGTTCTTCTGTGGATAATCTTCCAAGGTGCTGTTCAGGAGATGACTCTCACTGTCAAAAAATACAAGAATTTGAAGAAAAAAAAGTCAATATGTGAATTTACCCATCTAGATCATACATACATACAAAAATACAAGATGTTTAATGAATGGCAATGCTATAGGTTGTGTTTGCTCATGAGGCAGATGAGGTTTTCAAGCTTGTTTTTTTCCCCCACGTTTTGGGCTCCTTCATTTTATATCGTTATTTAAGTATTCTTTACAGAATTGTCTTTCTGGTATGTTCTCAGTCCCATTGACCAAGTCCCACTTAGATTTCTTTCCTCATAAGACAAAATACTTCAACAATGTTTCCCAGGAGTTCTGAAAGGAAAAAAAAATTAATTATAGGCAGCACGATCCTGCTTTGATGTTAGTAAATTGACAAGAGCAAGAACAATGGCAAAAGAAGAAGCTGTTGCCAAAAAAACCAACTGGCTTTAATTTTTGTCATACAGAATTTCCTTTTGATTTTCAAAATGTATGGAGTAGCCAACTTTTTTTTTTTTTTTCAGAATACAACTCACATTTCTCTCTAGCCAATCTCATCTAACTGAAGCCTTAAGTGAAGTTTTGGAAGTCTTTAGGCACTCTGAACAAAGGTGCAGAGTGATACACAATCACTCTGACTGGAAGCTCTTTGGGTCAAGAATCTTTTGTTTCATTCAGTGTTCAATCAGAGCCTTGCACAGCAGGAGCTGTGGTAGGCATCCAAAGCACTACCACAATGGTCAGCTTAATCCAATCATTTTTTAGGAAAATATCAATTGAAAGCCAGTTGCTGAACTCTTTGCCTACTCCTCCCCCTTCTTTTCAGCTTCACAAGAATGATGGACTCCTTTCACTCCAGAGAAACTTTTGCTGATATACGGGATAGAAAGCTGACGAGACAGCCTGCCCCATACATGAAAAGTTAGAGAAGAGCTCGTGCTGTAACAAGCCCCCAATCTTCCTCACAATTCTTCCTAATCAACGTAGTTTGCCTCACTCATGCATAGAAATATACTTTGCCCTTTATTCACCCAATTTCAAGGTTATACTCCAACACGCACTGGAAGATAAAAGCTTTAAATAATGTACATTCTCCCATTGTCCTTTTCATCGAGATCACAGGTGCATGACCTCATCCCCCAGCTCAAAAAGCTGTTGTCATGGAAACAGCTCAAGATGCCAACTTGACAACAACTGACATTCAAACCAGGAGGGACACCTTGTCTCTTGCCCTCCCCCACCAAATTAGCGCACTTCAGCAGGGGTCAAATTTGCAGTATTTCCTCCTCGCCAGGGCTGGGATACACTCTGTCATGAGGAGGAGGTATGGTTGGCTCTAGCCCCATGTGCCACATACTGAACCCCAAAAAGTGCCTTGAGAAAACAGCATCTGGCACTAAATCCTAATCAAGTGAGCTAAGAATAATATCCATTGCCAGCAAGGCATGTTAGGAGAAGAGAAGGCCACCTTTCTTAACAGTTAGAATAAAGAATGTCATAGCAGATCTTCCACAGTGACACTAAATCTTCCTGTTTTCTCCAGAGTGCCAGTGGATCACCGCTGTCATAGAGGAAAACCACTTCAGTACTCTGCATTTCTGTTTCCTGTCTGTAAAATGGGGATAACCTGTACCTAGGTTCAGGTACCAGCCTCAGGTAAAGAGGTTTTAGTAATGAGTTTTGTAATTATTTTTGTTTCTTATTCTATTTACATCTGTATTGATACTTTGTAGTAATTATTCATCATTTAGCTCTTCTAATTGATTAATAAATAGTCCAGGAAGCAGGAGATAGACTTCAAGGCAAACACACTGAAAAAGTGGGATGCTCATTCCAGAGAGAAATCAACTTGAGGGAAAGGGCTCTTATTTATTTATATTTTATCTCCCTGGAGATTTAATTGGAAAGAATTATACAGGTAAAACACACTCAGACTCCTCATCTACCCCACAGATAATGATTGAAGACTATGTGAAATTGTGATACGGAACTCTAAAGGAGAAAATAAATCCTTATAGCTGTAAATAAATAAGTGAATAAATGGATTGTTGTGGCTGGGGGAAAGGGAACAAAATACACAGAACAGCACTTGCTTTCCTGTAGGTTTGTGCATATTCTCGTGCCTGAATGCTATCTTGTGATCTCTACATAACCTTTGAAACACAAGTGCATATTTCACCCTTGCAGACTAGCACAACCATTTTTTTGTCATTCCAATTTCATTTCCAGTGCAGTGTGGACTGCAGGCTCAGCAGTCACTGGAGTCTGAAGTGACTCTTGGGACCTCCTCACTGTTCTATATGCAAATGGCCCTGCACCTGGGCAGCCGAGCGGGCTTGCCGACAGTTTAGTTATGCAAATCTGATTGATCGAGAGCATATTGCAGAAGAACACACGCAGGCCTGAGACACTGGCAGCTATATTTCACTGGCTAAATTCCCAAAGAAAAAAAAAAAATTAAATGCCAAGCATTTTGATGCATATTCCTTTCAAGCCCTGAAGTCTACCAGCATTTATTTCGTTTTTGTTTTCAACACTTTGCTTAAACATTGTTAATGCAATTTCTTGTGCTATTGCTGAATTCACAGAAAGGATCGCTTCCCCTATTTCTTTAAACAGCAAAATAAATAAATAAAAATTACAAACAACAACAAAAAGAAAGAGTTACTATGATGTCACAACACAATAGGTCTGTCATTTTATTTGAAGTAATTCTCTTGGCAAGTGGAGTAAATGCGGTGTTAAAATATAATTAAGTCCTACAGTACAGAGGAGTGCAAAGAAACTGATGTACTAGCACAAGTTGCCCAGACTTTATTCTTTCTGCAACAAAAGGTAAAACAAACAGTGGGAATGTAGATTACATACTGTCATCCAATGTCAAAAGCACTTCCTTCTATTTACCAAACACTCTGCATAAAAAGACAGAGAAAGAAAAGAAAAAAGAAGAGACAAAATAAGAGAATCATCTGGGATCAGCTTAAAATAATGCATTCATTTTTATTTAACAAGAAAGAAGAAAACTAAAAGAAAAAAGACAGCCTACCTATGTGTGAGCATGTGGAAACCTCTAATATAGAACATGCTTCAGGCATCAAGTTAATCTCGCTTTACTGCATACAACTGATTTATCTTCATTTATAAATGAGTGGTGAGCCCTAGTTCTAATATTTGCATTTCTTGTAGTTATGTTTATGTACTTTAATGCCTTGGGGAGCCATTTATGGTGTTGAAATAACATGATTTTTATTTTCTTTCCCACTCTTTTTTCCAAGAGCAGACTATTTCAATGCTTGGACACTGGGAAGGGACATGAAAGCAGTGTTTTGAATCACTTATTTTGTCTTTTCCAAGTCACTTTTCAGTAGAGGATTTCAGCAACAATTGTGCTAATCAGTGTGAATTCAGCATGAAATTTTTTACTGATTTGAGGCTGGGATTTTTTGTTTGTTTGTTTGAAACAGTTTCCCCTCACACTAATTTTGGGGTTGGTAGTTCATCACTAAGGACTTACAGTTACACAGATCCCAAAGCAAAGAAAAGAGAAACCGTCTTAGATGGTATGCCTAAAAATAGCTAATGCAACACAGGATGATCTCAGTTGGAGCCTAAAAGAATTCCGTAATACAAATTTTTGTAACAGGCCACTAGACAAATACCTGTTTGTCTGGTCCTACAGAATATGAATTCACAGAAATTTGCACAATAAAATGTACTTCCATTGTGAATCAGTGCCCAAAGTTCCATACTTGAGAATATTTTCACATAAACAGAAATTAAAATACGTATCGTCGGTCTTAAAAAGTATTTGATTTGTAATCTCAGTGTTAAATTTGGCATAATCTCAGGAGGACTATGCACAGAACAAATTTTTTCAGTAACAGAAATGTTCTCAGGTTAAAAAAAAAAGAAAAGAGAAATACAGTCAAAATTTGTAGAAAGACGCCCAATTTTTCTTAAGGACTTGAAAAGTGAAGCAACCCTGCTATAGTGAGAGCGTAACTTCTTAGTGAACAGAAGACACTTCCCTGCACGCTAAGTTGTATTGCCTTTGGCACAGATTCTTCAGCTGTAAATTTGTCCCAGAAATGACATACACTACACATCAGAGAAGTAATGAAGGAAAAGGGTTTAGATGGGCACTTTGCAGCTGATGGGGAGCTGTTATTGAGCAAAGGGGAAAAAATAAAACCAAAAAACCAAGCAAGCAAACAAAAAGAACCCAAACCACAAAAAACCCCAGACAAACAAAAACCCAAAATGCAACAGAGAGATAACATCTTTGTCTGTCCCCAACCCTTGCTACTCTCTCTTTAAAATAAATAAATAACCATCTGACAAGCAAAGTCTAGCCGGAGGGTCAAAAATGAAGATCCTGGGAAAGGTCAAGTTTAATCTCTACCCACGATGCCCTAGTGCATCCCTCACAACAGCTGACTAACAAAAGGGGCTCAGCACTGTGACTGACAGAATTCTTAATTGTATCCACTCATTCATGACAATTTGATTAAAATATTACGCCAAAGTCTCACCCCCTGTTTGCTTCGATCCTCCAAATCTAATTTTGAATTTTCAGAAAGGAGATTACCTCCACAAGCATGACTGGGATGCTATTAACTTCTACTTAATCTTTATTACTGATGTGAATTTAACATATGTATGGCTTCGTCTCGCTCCTGTTGTTTTCTCTCTAAAGTAACATCGAGGCAATATACAAGTGGCGGACATTAATTTTCACTTTGATATTCTGTCATACCAAAGCTCATACTTTCATATGAAAACTTGAAGATGTACTGTCTTAATACCATGGCACAATTTGACTGTATTTAAAAAGAAATTAAAACCCAAACATACACTAGCTCAAGCCAGCCCCCACCAAAGAAAAGAACAAAACCCTGCTGACCAGGCTTAAAAGTATTATAACTTTTCACTATTATCTCCAGCTATATCCCCTTCATTACAAGAGCTGCTCTGGGGCCTGGCAAAAAGTGGCAAATTCTCGTTAATGTCAATAATGCAATTGTGAAGAAGTCAAGCAGGCAGTTAAAATTTCTAATCAACTTGGATTATTCCCAAATTTATGAAACTAGTAATAGAATATTGCCGCGATGAAGAGACGGGGAGCAGCTTGATGCAAGCCAAGTTCTGGATATTGTACTTTCAGCACTTGGCTATATACTCTTAACAAATAAGCTAAAGATCGTGTCGAATCCTAACTGGCCACCAAGACAGACCTCAAGACAGACCTCGTACCTTAGTAACTAGATAAGCAAGGATTAACAAAAAACACAAGTTCCTGCTTTACATTCTTTCATCTGTTGCAACATTCTCATTGCTGTCTACAACTACCTGAAGGGAGGCTGTAGCCAGGTGGGAGTTGGTCTCTTCTCCCAGGCAACCAGCAATAGAACAAGGGGACACAGTCTCAAGTTGTGCTGGAGGAAGTATAGGCTGGATGTTAGGAGGAAGTTCTTCACAGAGAGAGTGATTGGCATTGGAACGGGCTGCGCAGGGAGGTGGTGGAGTCACCGTCCCTGGAAGTGTTCAAGAAAAGCCTGGATGAGGCACTTAGTGCCATGGTCTAGTTGACTGTCTAGGGCTGGGTGCTAGGTTGGACTGGATGATCTTGGAGGTCTCTTCCAACCTGGTTAATTCTATGATTCTCTAAGGTCATTTCAACCCTCTATTTTACTTACTACTTTTCTACTTATACATTCCGAACCCATGGCTTATGTTCCAGTGTGTCAAGATCAAGCAGCTGTACAGCACTAAAAGTCCTACCATTCCCAACAGAATACAGCCATTGTTACCTGTGCCATGATTTTCAAAAGATACCTGAATAAAAGATGGGATTTCACTTCCAAAGTACTTAGTCCCTCACTCCTTTTCTCCCCACAAGTAACACAGAGAGAATTAACATCATCACTGGCTGCAATTGCGTTTACACAACAGTATTCACAAACATTTTGAACATGAAACTTAACTAATAAAATAGACTTTGTTGAAAAATCGATCGAAAATGTTATTTTATTTCCTTCCTACTCTTCCTGAGAAAAATAAATGCCTTTTTATTCAGTTTTTGCAAAACATATTTCATCATTTCTGTCCATGTGCAACAGTTGTTATTGTAAAAAGTAATAAATTAACTTTCCTAAATTCAGATTCAGTGACCTCTTAATTTGCCTGTCTAACTGCTGCTCCCATCAGTAGGAGAGCATTTGGATTTAATTCAGACTTGGGGTGGGGATATCACCTACATTCATTTAAGATGTATACCAGTTACAAGGAGTTGTAGAACTACCTTAAATCTCTCAAATCCCTTACTATCTAGAAAATCATTGATAGGCTGATATTTAGAAGTAATCACTGGAAGAGATTTCTTGGAATACTTTTCTACATCTCATACACTATTTTGCTCAAATATTTGCAGTATTGCCTAGAATTTGTTTTTTCCAATCAAGGAAAATAATCTGTATTACTGTATCTCTCTCTTCAGCTTCTCAGGCACAAAATTATATCCACTCTCAAAGTATTTAAGAGGATTCTACTACCTCTTTCTGTAATCCTGGATGTTAGGAGGAAGTTCTTGACAGAGAGAGTGATTTGCCATTGAAATGGGCTGCCCAGGGAGGTGGTGGAGTCACCATCCCTGGGGGTGTTCAGGAAAAGACTGGATGAGGCACTTAGTGCCATGGTCTAGTTGACTGGCTAGGGCTGGGTGATAGGTTAGACTGGATGATCTTAGAGGTCTCTTCCAACCTGGTTGATTCTATTCTATTCTAATAATATACACTGATTTTCTCAGGCCTGTTCTTTCTGATTCTAGCACTGTAGCAAGGTTCAAGAACATCAGGTCACAAGGTGGTGGCATACTAAAGTGCTTCCATATTCTGCAACAACTTTCAAGACTTCCACATTATTTCCACTGCGATTGCACAAGTGCAAAATTTGCCTGAAGTTGTATCACAGCTGTGATGATGACAGTAGTGAACACTTGAAAACACGAATATCACCGAGAAATCCCTACTTCAACAAATGTCACCACAGTTTTTATAGGATCAATATATAAAAGATCATGTCATAGGAAGCAAAAGAAATATGCAACAAATCTGCCAATCTCATCTTCAAGGATGCTCCTCCTCGACTCTAAATCTCACAACTTCGTTTAACCCTTAGCATGACTACAGCATAGTTGACCTCTGAAGGCTTCCCAGTACCATCAGGAGTACTGGTGTAATATAATGAGTGCATTGCTATCAGCTTTGCCATCCTGCAGTGACCCAGGGAAGGATGGATAAAAACTACAAGAGATGATACCTCTCTGCTTCTCCTTTGCAAATAAACAGAACAGCTTCTGCACTCCCAAAGAGCAAGCCAGAAAGCCAGTTTATTGCTAGATATGCAGGAAAGGAAAGTATACATGTATTCCTTTTTCTGAGGACACTGTTTTCTGGGAGCTGTCTAGAGCAGACAGTAGCTTTGCTTTGTTTAACATTACATTACTTTGACTATACACACACATTTCCTTTTTTTCCTTTTGCCAGATTTTAACAATTGCAAATCACTGTTGGGAAGATGCATACTAGCTGCACAGGCAGAGGAACACATGAATCTCTCCCCTATCCTATAAGCAGAGGGGCGCTCAGAAGACTTACCAGCATCAACGAATAGTCCAGATTGCTTTGACTCACTCTCTCCAAGAAAATGCATCCCTGGACTCCCATTTTAGCCTCCTTCACAGCATGCATAAATTTTCTACTGCACAAAATACAGGATAGCATTTCCGCTGTTGCTGCAAGACTAAAAGGCCTAGAACCAAACTTAGGTCCTAGGTTTGAACAAGTGTGGTTGTACTAGAACAGGGTGATAAACTCAGCAAGCCAATTTCTGACACCATCTCAAGAACTCAGATGAGGGAGTAAAAAAGATCTATTGCCACTAAGCGAAGGGAACTCTCATGATACAAGGCTGTCTTGGGGCAACATGTTTTGCTGCAGGACTCAACTGAAAAATCCCTCCAATGACAAAATCAAGGCCTTTGTAGATTGCCGTTTAATTTTGACACAGGCAGTGGCTACGTCCTTAAATTGACCTGCAACACAGAAATTACTTGGTGGAGTAGGAGAGAGAGACACTAATAGCATAGAAAACTGCATTTCTGTGATGGTGGTAAATTTCCATGGAAGGTGGTCACTTTGCAGCTCACACTCCTTGATGTCAAACTGGAAGCTACTTCCAATGACCCCAATCTACTGAATGGTAAATAATTGTTCCATGGGAGACATAAGCAAAGGGTCACAACATATGGTTCTACCCCCATGTCTGTCTTCCCTCTGTCTCAAAAAAAAACCAAAAAGGGCATTTTTCCTTAATGTAGCCTATGTGGTTTACCTCCTCACCTCCAAAGTCCAGGGAATATGACAGGAATTCTGGAATTACAATAACAGGAATGCAAATAAATGCTCAGGCTGAGCCTCCCTGTGGCCAGCAATCACACTCATACACTGCTTGCTCGAACATGCCCGAGCTCTCCATTAGGTTTCTAACACTGTCAAATTTGTGGTGAGATTCAAAGGACTAATGAGAATATAACTAGATAACATAAAAATATAGATAGATAGATAGATAGATAGGCAAATAAATAAAGGATAATGCTTTGAAGAAACTAAGGCCTAAACAATGAGGCAGAGAGCATCCTCCTATGTGGCCCACAGAAAAGAGGAAGCTGAATATACCGGAGTTTTAAAGTTTCCATATAAGCATTTCTAAATTGCCACATCAGGACTTCTGAAAACTCATTTTCACTTCTGTACCCCTAGAAAAATTGCTTTTCCAAACTGGAGTGGAACATCACCTTTCTCTTTCCATTCTAGAGGTTACATGCCCCTGTAGGAAAACTCCTAGGTGTTAACTCAAATACGGAGTTTACTTGGAACAAGAAACTGAAAACCAAACAAACATCCTCCCCCCTCACCAATCATATCTCTACATGTCCATTTCCAATGCAGAGGCAGGGCCTTCCTTGGGAGTTTCTGTCTCTTTGAAGCATACAACCAAAGAGTCATTGCTTTTTAAATACAAATGAGAGTTTTCAATTTATTTCTCTAATAACCAAAGAACTGAAATCAAACTGAGTGGAAAGAGAATGGGACATCCCACAATCACTTGAAGCCCCCAAACAAATCTGACAGCTGCTTAAGAATTCAGCCATCATTTGAATAAAGCCAGCCTGCTTTCTGTTCAGTTTATGCCAAACTGTTTACTGTCATTTCCAATAGGATTTTTTTCTTTTTATTGCCAGTTCACAACTGCCTTCTTTTGTCAATGCTGTGAATAGCCAACAACAATTTAAAGTAGTGGGTTCCTATCAGCATTGTTCTTCTGTTCAGAGGCAGAGAGAACAAGAATACATCTATGTTTTCCATACAGAGTATGAAAAATGTAATTCTCTTTTTACTGTCATATCAACAACTCACGTCCCAATTCACCACCATGGGCAATGAATGACAGACTGAACTGGCCACCCTGACAATGTGACCAAGATATCTGTGGTCAAGGCTGCTATATCAGTTTTCTACTCTCCCAAAAATGTTACTGGAGAGATCTCCTATTTTCATTCCTTTATTTGTTTCTTTATCTACATACAACAGAGAGATAAAAACGAAATTGAGTTCATTAAACAAGCTGCATTATTTATGTCTTGATAGCACAGGAAACGTTACATCCCCTCACACTGCAGCATGTGTTTTCAATGGAGTACAGCTTTCTTTATGTAAGTAATAACGAATAGCTGTAGTCCCCTTCTTTCAACAAAGGCTGCCCCTCCACCTCACCAATTCAGTAGAATATATCTTATTTTCTAGTATAAAAAGAAGCCTTTTCCTCATTTATAGGTAGCAAGCACATCACAGTTAACAATATGTAGCTGAAGGGCGATTAACTCCAGGTACCATAGGCCTGGAACTGGCAATAAAGAGGTAGCTTGGAGGCTGTGCACTGAAAACAGCATTTATTCAAGGGAAAGCGAGAAATGAAACAAAACTTTGACAAAGTCAGAAAAGAAGAAGAAGAAATAGGTTGAGGCAGCTATAGCACAGCAATGATTTACATGCTGTTAACATACAGCAGCTGTATGTAGTGTTCAGGTCAATATTTAAATCAAAGCAGTATTAGCCCCGGCATCTTGCATATTAAGACACTGAACTTACGTTGCCTCAAAGGTAAAGAGTATCTTATTGTAACATGCACAGGAATTATAATGTGCCAAGAGAATTTTTGGCTGCATATTCTACCTTAAGCATAGCCTATTGGCTTTGTTTCGTTTCAGTTTGGGGTTCTGTGAGTTTCTTTAACATAATTTTTGAGTGTTTTCATCGCTAAGTTGTTGACGGTGATGATAACTTTTTTCTTTCTATTGCTTCAGACTTAAAATTCTCTCCAGCAGAGGAAAAATGTAAATTTACACAGGAGACAATGGAAAGTGGAGATTTTTGGCTTAACAGACAACTGTAGTTGAAGGAATTCAGGCTGCAGACTTGTGGCACAAGAGTTTTCCTATCATGTAATGGTTAACTTTATATGAGCATTGGACGAGTGATGTGGCGAACAGACAAAAGTGATGTCTCTGAACAAGCCTTTTGACACTCTGCCAGCATCAGTGTGATCTCTGTCTTGATCCTCCTTTGCTTCTTACATGGCCCTCCCAAAACTATCTGAGCTGCCAGGTAATGTTGGTCATAAGGGGATCTTAGCAGCTGGCTGTTTTGTGACAAATGACACAGAATCAACAATAGTACATGACCTTTATGGATTCTGGCTGTCTCTTAGAAGTATGTGAAATATTCACAATGAAATACAAAACCTACTTGAAATTCAAGTTGCTCCTCAGACAATTACTGTGAAACCAAAAGACCTAACTGCCCTGTATTGGTAAGATATTTATATTTCTACTACGCCCATAAAGTTCTCTACCTTGTGCATCATTATAGAGAATAACAAGAAGACAGAGCTTTTTTAAGTACAAGGTCTGTCCTAAAATACTGTCTGAAGTACAGATGAATGACGGTGAAAAAAGTAATTCCACTGGTAGCAATATGATCTGAGCATAGCCTTGGAGCTGAGGTGTGAAACCCTTCAGAGTCAGCCACAACTACTCAGGCCGGGGGGAAAGTACACAGAATTCAAGCATTAGTTTGGAAAAGCAACTGCAGCACTCACTACAAACTTCTGAACAAAGCACACTGAACCAACAATATAAGTAAATCATAGTATCTCCTGCCTCCCAGAGCAAAAACACTAAGCATGTTAGATGCCTCTGAACATCTGTCATCATTCACAGTCTAAGGAAAAGGGTGAGTTTTAGATCAACGGACTAAAATTCTGTCAGATCAAGTATAAGCAAGTCAGTGTCATACTTTAAGGGCCTCTTCCTTCATGTGTCATGTCCCTTCCAATTTAATTCTGGGTAGGTTTCCCTATCCAATATAATTTAGCATCACAACCTGAGTATAAATTTCTGGTCATTAAAAGGCTGTGATGGAGAAATTAACAATCCTACTAGGTTTAAGATCTCTCCATGTACTTGAATACATCTGGTAGCATAACAAGTAAGATAACAATAGAACTGAAGTTCTATACTTGGCAATTCTAGTTTAGCAAGACTGTACCCTCTCTTTTAAAACTTGATAATATTCTGCTACAGAAAGCAAAGATTTTAGAATCATAGAATCGAGCAGGTTGGAAGAGACCTCCAAGCTCATCCAGCTCAGCCTATCACCCAGCCCTATCCAATCAATGAGACCATGGCACTAAGTGCCTCATCCAGTCTTTTCTTGAACACCTCCAGGGATGGTGACTCCACCACCTCTCTGGGGCCGAGAGACTTTTTTTTTTTTTTTTAGACATAATCAACAGCATGAAAAAGAAAAATTAAAATTTGTAATGGATACCTACCTCTGCAAGAGCAGAACAAACGCCTTCTACACCTCTGAAGACTGAGAAACAATATGAACTGCAATCCAGGGGTTCTACATACTCCCTCACTTCCCTTTCTTCCAGCAATCAGGAAGATTTTATTAAAGACTACATGCTTGCTTTCACTGCAACACTATAGTCAGCATCTGTGGGTCCCCCCTCAAGAAAAAACTTTATTTCTTTGCTTCCAAAAGGACTTTGTAGAAGGAATAAGAAATCCATAGGTTTATTTTCTCTGAAATATTTGGCATTAAAACCAAAACCTGTGTTTATACTGGACTGTAAATTGCTGTATAGGACCTAGGAGCATTTTGGATGCTGTTGTCTGCTCATCACAGCAATGAAATATCAGCAGCTCATGCAATCACTTAAACATTTACTCCCTAAAGCATTGTAAGGGCTTTCATCCCAGGTCAGGTTCAGTCCATTGACAACCTCCTAGGTGCATGGAGAAGGTGCAAAATGTCACAATAGAATAATATTTTTTTACAGTTAAGAAAAGCACTGACCTCTGAGGTAAAAAAACTGATGTTGTTTAGCTCCTCTTTTACTGCATTTTCTTTCTCCGCAAAAGATGGATTATTGTTGCCATATGCAGAATGCTGAGAACTTACCAAAGCTACTCACAGGACTGTGTTTCTTTTCCTAAACAATTATCCCCAACTACACATTTTTTTTCTTCCATTAATTACACAATGTTACAGAAAAACCCAACAAACCAAAGCAAAGAAATACAAACACTCTTTGAAAAGAGTTCCTCACATCATCATAAAGAGCATTTTAAAAAAGGGAAAAAATAAAACCACCAAAAAACCACACACCCTCAGAGTATATATTAAAATTATTGAAGAAATAGTGCTGGCACACATCTTAGTGACCAGATTTTTTTCTTTTTTTTTTAAGTTGGTAGTTTAAAAGGCTCCAGAAAAGACACTCTAAAGCCTGGAAAGTCTGTGTTACTGTCAGAACTGAAAGATGTGGAGTACTGAGTTTAGCAAGGAGAAGGGTAATAGAAAGCTTCAGTCTGATTATGTGTCTGCATATAGGAAAAACACTTCTGACAGTGAAAGCACTCTAAATTGGAAGACAAAAAATGTATCAGATTGCAGGCAAAATGTGTAGCTACACTGATAAATGCAAAGCAGAAATAAGACACAATTTTTGAAAGCAATTAAATATTGAAGTATCTTGCCTTGGGGCAGGTTTTCTCATCACCTTAAATAATCCTTAAATCAAGATTAACCAGACAGTTTTGCTAAAAGATATTATTTGGCTCAGGAATCTTGCAAGAAAGCTCTGCAACCAGTGCTATGTGTCACTAGTGCCACGTAGGATGTCAGACTAAGCTGTAACAATAGCCCTTCCTAGACTTACGTTCTTTAAAAGTAATCACAGCAGCCACCGTTCTCCCTCCACATGACGGCTATTACACGATCTCTGTGGAAGAACAACACAACATACAGCTATAAGAGTGACCAAAAACTATGGCCAGGTCACAAAAATCTATGAAAAGATGTGAGCTCAGGAAGAATTTGTGTAAAGTGACCTCTACAGTGAAAGACAAGAGTTAAGAACGGTATTTTCAGATAAACTGATGCAAGAGCATATGAAATTAGTACACAAAGTCCATGCTGAATATAATATGATCTGATTTATAATTTTCCTAGAGGCAAGGTTTTAATAATACTTAAAAAGGCCTGACAGCTCCCTGTCATGGTATGTCCATGTTATTAAGTTGTGAAGCAACTGTCTTGCTCATAAAACAATCCAAACTGGAATTTGGAACAATCCAAACATGGTGGACAAAGCCAAAGACAACACCAGAAACCAGTGCTGAGTCTTGGTTTGATTATGCATTGAGATGTGTCTCTCAAGGACCTGCATTAGCTTTGATGAGTCACACCTTCACACAATTCATGTTCAGCACTCTGAAAAACGAAGAAATAAATACCAGGCAAATGGAAGCGAGGCAAGGAGGAGGTAACACTGACAAGAGCACCACTAGGACAAATTTCCCAAGTCACTCCCAGCACTGAACACCAGAGCTGCAGCAAGTGAGAGACAAGATGACGATCTGTGAAAACCTTCTGTCGCTATGTCAAGTGAATGCCGTGGGATCACTTCATGCTTGCACTGCAGCCAGTATTCAGGCAAACTCTGGGTACAGCAATAAACCTGACGTCCTCCTCATCCACACAGTATTTAGATCCCCACATCTGACCTTAGCCTCCTACTATTCATCTATTAATTCTTTCCCAGGAAATACTGGACTGACTCTTATATACTCTACAACTCAGTTCTCCATTCTTCTGTCGAGTCTCTTGTTTCACACACTTCCCATCTTGTTACTATATTTCCCAGTCTTCTGTTTTTCCTCCTTGCACTTGAACTCTGTATTGCGCATCCAACTGGGTTTGCTTTCACAATCTTTTCTTAGGATCATTATGATGTTTGCTAAACACCTTTACTTCTCCAGCATGGTGCTTTGAAAAATCTTCCATCATGCAATCTTGTATTTTTCCTGGTGAACTGGCCAAGCTTTTTAAGATTTTACTACATTTGGTCCAATCAGTCAGAATAAAAACTTGACCTTACTCCTTCTGTTATCTGAGCTATTTAACTCAGATAACTAGTTACCTAGTTCATTTCATTAGTAGTCCATCAATATGATTCTTTTCTAAAGTTTCTCACGTCTGTTCTGATGGGTTAGTGTAATGGTTGAGACCCTGAAATGTACTTAGTTTTAAAGTTTTCCTCGAAAGTACATCCCTTTCACAAATATTTAGCATTTCCCTCTGCTTTCAGTCACAAAGTCTTATGAAAATAAAAAAATCCTTAAAATATCCATGGACTTTAAGCATTATCCCATTCTGAAAGGCATCATAACTTTCAGAGGCATAATGACAGATCTCAAGACAGTTTGAATTAGTCCACACAGCACTCCATGCTGCTATGCCAGATTATATAGGACGTGTTTAAAGATATTAAGTTGTATAGCCTGAAATGGGATAGTAGAATCTTCTAACTACCCTTAAAAATGGTGAAGAATCATTTCAGGATTCAAAATGAATGGAGCATGCAATTTTCCCTTCATATTCACATGGAAGCTTTGTCTTGAAAATTCAAGCAACTTTCAAGTGCATTGTACTGTCTGCTCCATAGAGATATGGCATATGATTCAAGGGCAACTAGAAGGCAGCAGAAGTCCAGGCCTTTTTGAAATCCTATATTAAATGAGCAAATTAATGTGTGCTTTGATGACTGCAGAGTAATAATCCCTACTGCAGTACAATATCTCAAGCTCTGGGATGCTTTCTCACACATCTTTATTCTATTCTTTCCAGTTACCAGCATGGGCTATATAGTACCTATAGTGTCAATGACTGCCAGTAGCAATGAGAAAGAAAAAAGAGATGAGATGATAAATGCTTAGCCAAATATTCTGCACATAGAATAGGTAGACTACTTACTTTTAAAAGTCAGCTACAAAAAAAGTTGACAGTAAAGAGATGAGACTAGGAAGATGGATATAGTTCTTCAATAGCAAGTGGACTGGCATGACCCTGGCAGCATCATGCTACCTACAGTAGCTCTTTCTCTATCATTTTGGATATCACTTATTTTAATAATACATTTACTGATGAGACTAAAACTAATGTAGCATGAAGAGAAAGATGGAATAGAAAGCATCTTATTTGTCAATACATCGTCACTGTCGCCCAGCTTTGGTAATGAGGTGCAATATGAACAGCAGTCTGGCTTTCAAAAACACCATTCCTCAGCAAGTCTCTTAGTTTTCAATTGCCAGTGTGGGAGATCAGAACTACTGAAAAAAACTTGTTGTTTGTTGCCTTTTTTGTCACCTAACTGGTATATTTGTGGCAAATAACTGAATCCATTTAAGATGAGCTTTAGAATCTATTAGATTAAAATATTTGTGTAGTGATGTATCCAATTCCTATGAGTCTACCATTATATTTATATTTTTGGGTGTTCTCCTTATAGCAGAGATAATGCTAATACCTCTGTTTTCAGTGTTTTAAAAAGCACAAACTCTCCAATTGTAAAGAAGAGTTTGAAAATAGACCCTTCCTATAAAGTTTAAACAAGAGAAGGCAGGACAATGCTTCGTCTCATGTCTTGAGACCAAGGGGATTTGATATGTGAGTTGTTCTTTTTTAAATCTGAGGTCAGGGAAAAAAAATGTAGATTGTTTCACTAAACTATAAAGTAATAATAATAATCATCAAAATCTTAGACAAAAGTTATTCTGTTGCTACTCCTGAAGAGAGATTTACCTCCATTTCCCAGGGATTACTAGTTTAATAGTCTTTAATAACCTGCAATTGTCGGACAAACATGTTTTATTCCTCCTCTTCAATCACAGCCCAAAAATGCCCCAAACATTTGCATTTATCTTAAGTCAGCGAAGTAGATGGCAAGACCAGAAGGAGTTTTATCCATCAATAGCTCTGGTGCTTTCCAATTGTCTTAAATATTTCAACAAAGAGATACCTCAGTGTATTTCCCTAGCTACCAATGAGCTGCCAAAGGTCAGTAACTTTAGCTTTAAAAACAGACTGATCTCTAAAGCTTTTCTTGCAGTTGAGAGATTAAGGCAGACTCTTATAAACATATTTATGAAATAAGAGCAAGAGACTTCAGCCTGGCAGTTTGTAATGTAACACCATTCTGTATCTATAATATTTTTGGGATTAGAAACTATTAATTCCTAAAATTGTGCTGTGGAGCATAAGTGGCAACAGCTGCAGCTATCTGTTTGCTGTCTTTCCACATGGGTTATTTTCTGTGCAAGATATGCATGAAGAACATAAATAAATGGGGTGCCATCTCTTTAGACAGGGCCTGGCAAATTTAAAATAAAAACCTAAAAAGCATGAAGCATGTTTGCCTTAAAATTATTAACTTAGGTGTTAATAAAAATGGCATCTTAAGGCAAGTCCTCGCACACTTCCTGTTTCTGTAATCCATTCTTCTCGCATGCACAAACTAATAAAATGCCTCTTCTTATTATGTCACTACTGTACATGAATCACTTCAAGCATAAAATACTAATCCCAGGCACAGGTCTTTGAGAGAATGATTGTACTGGCTAAAGGAAGAGAGAGAGGTTTCTGAATACAGCTCCAGTAATGCTTTCCAATCCCAAAGCAAAAATGCAACTATATGCGAGCCCATGGCTTTTCAATAGCACAAAAGAAGGAAAACCTTTGGACAAGCTGAGTGAGAGAACTGGGATGAGACACATCATGTGTCCAATTCATACTGAACATACGAAGGCCAAAAAAAACCCACCAACCCCAACACAAAACTCAATTACTTGGGCTTCTTTTGTCCTTTACTTTTCACAAACCTTAACTTTTTAAATGACTTATTTCAAAGAATCTGAGAAAAATAGAAGTTTTGATTCCTGCCCAGTGGAAAGAACAAAAAAAATAGGTGAATGAACTCAGCCTTTAAGCCTTCATAAGACTTCTACTGTTATGAATTCTCACTGTTTGTTCCACAAGTTTAGAATAACGCACTGTTAGCAAACCACTCACTCAAATATGCAATAAAACATTTCACTAAGAGCATTTTAGTTATGAAATCACATGTCTGCTCTACCTTTCCTTCTTGACACTATTACAAACTGTATGTGAACTATGTTCCATGCCAGGATTCTGATGCCCTTTGTGTACAGATGAAGACCTTGGCTTGATCATGCTAATTTTCTCACAAGGTCCACATTTCTTTGACAACTGAAGCCATAATGCAGAGGAGAGAAAAAAGGTATAAATATTTCTTGCCAATTCCATCTCCTTCAGTTTAGTCCTAACCTCAGATTTACTGTTACATAGAGACTCATGAAACTCTTCTGATCTCCAAAAGACCACCCTCCACTTACATAGAGTTTCATTCAGAGCACTTCTAAATGCCTTACCTAGTGGAATGTCATTTTCTTTTCTTGCAAGAATATTTTATAGTTTGAGGCCTGAAAACCCATATAAAGAACTTTTCAGAGTAGTCCATGTGCTGCCAATGGGATGGCTTACATGAGTAAAGAGCTATAGCATTATGCATAACAGAGTTCAACACCAAAATAATGTTCTCCAATAGGTATATCTTTGCTAGCCTGTAATCATTGCTGATGATTCCTCTGTGGTGACTTGATCTGGCTGGATATCAGATGCCCACCATGGCCTCTACCATTCCTCTCCTCAGTTGGACAATATAACAAAACTCTTATGGGTCCAGATAAGGATAGAGAAAGATCAGCCAGCAATTACTCTCACAGACAGAACAGACTTGACTTAGGAAAATCAGTTTGTCACTAATCAAATCAGAGTATGATAATGAGAAACAAAATAAAATCTTATAAAACATCTCCTAACACTGCCTTCTTCCCAGGTTTAACTTTCCTCATGAATTCTCTATCTCAGTTCATCATACATGGCTCCTGTTCCTCCTTTCTCCTCAGGGAGGGAACCCCTTGCACTCTTCCCCTGCTGCAGTGCAGGGTCTTCCATGGACTGCAGGTGGATATCTGCTCCACCATCAACCTCCATGGGAACAGCCTGCCTCATCATGCCTTCATCATGGGCTGCATGGGAATCTCTGCCCCGGTGCCTGAAGTGCCTCCTCCCCTTCTTCACTGACCTTGGTGTCTGCAGAGTTGTTTCTCTCATTATTTTCTCTCCCCTCTCTGGATGCAATTAGTATTGTGCAGCAGTTTTTCCCCCTCATAATCACAGAGGTGCTACCACTGGCAGTGATGGGCTCAGTCTCTGCTACCAGCAGGTCTGTCTTGGAGCTGGCTGGCACTGGCTCTGTTGGACACAGGAGAAGCTTCTAGTAGCTTCTCACAGAAGCCATACCTATAGTCCTCCCACCAGCAAAACCTTAGCAATACACACTCTGTGCAGTATGCCAGGCAATTTTTCTCATCTCATCACCTACAGTCTCAAAATCCTTCTGTATATTTATTTCACTCTTTGTTCTTTTGTAAGTTATTCTTTCCATCTTTCCCTTTCAATCTCTATTTATTCTCTGCTTATTGACTCTGGAGGTGATACACTACAGTCTCAGGATGGTTTGTGGTATAGTAGTTGTGGTCTTACCTCTGGACTGTGAAGTGGTGTTTTGCACACATAGGCCACAAAAGACCACATAATAAATAGAAATCAAATGCTGTTCTGCAGTACAGATAAACTTAACACTGAGAGGAGGCATGTGCTGCTGGAACAAAACCGACCACTTGCACATGTGATTTCTTCAGTACTGGGTGGGAACAATGTCCAATTATAGGCTTTTCTTCAAAATAAATTAGAACATCAATGGGGGTATCAACTAATTATCTCTTAGGAAAGGGGGTTTAATTTGATGATAATAGGCTAAAGCAATATTGATCTCCATCATATTTTAGGAAATTGTGCTATAAACCCTTCAGTACCAAAATACTAGGAAGTGCTTAAATAGTAGTCACGGTCCCATACAGTAACCTTGCTACCTGCTCCCACTTGGAATGATGTACGGAAAAATGCCAAAGCTGCACCACAGGATTAATTACAGACTCACCATGGAATTCTAAAACCACAATACTTAGGCATCTAAGCAAAAGCAGCTCTCTAATAGATTTAATCAACTGCTGGGTAAACCCTCAGACTAGTAGATGTGTTGTAAAACGAGAGATAATAAATTTGAGTAGGCTACAATGCCATTAATGCCATTCACAAGGCTTTATTCTTGAGAAAAACAAAACAAAACCAAACCAAACCAAACAAAAGAGGGGGAAAAAATACAAAACAACTAAAACAAAACCAAATGAACAAAAAAAAAAAAAAACCCAAAACAAGCCCAAAAACCACTGACCTTTTACATAGAATCATAGAATGGTTTAGGTTGGAAGGGACCTCAAGGATCATCCAGCTCCAACCCCCAACATGTATTCTTAGATAATGTTCTAAATAAATTGTCCACATATTTTTAAACATAATATTTAGAAGTGATAGAAATCATGTTTACTTTATATTTAAGACTAAGAATAAGTAGTTTCTTAACCTACTAAAGGTGATCTTCCTTGCCAGAAGGACTCCTACCAGGAAATACAAGGGTAGCTTATCTGAAGGTTTTCTAACTGTTAGATAATAGAAATGTCATTCCCTACTGTTGGCACCAGGCTGCTATTTAGCTCTCAGTACACAGAACAGGGAATGCCCTTTCCTAAATTTGTGTAAATGTCTAAGGCTATTACCTTGCTCTCACACAGTACATTATTTTACAGCAAACACAAACAAGCATGCTAGCACAGCCAAACTATTTTAAAACATCAACAAACTTTGCTGTCAATTAGCAAGAAATTGGTTATTTTGATAGTCACATCACAGAAAGGATATCCACAGAAATTCAATCACTGAAAAAAAATCAGAAGTACCCCACAGTCTAGGCAGGCATAGATAAAGCAGTTCTGGAGTAGAGGAAAGGTAATTTTCTCTTCCTCTCATCATCTAATTCTCCCTCAAGAAAAGGAGGTAGAACCAGGCCATTTTCTCCTCTAACATACTAAAGCTTTCAAATAGCTCCCAGGCATTTTAGAAGCAGTTGTACAGTATTTGCTTGCCACTTCCAGTTAAACATGATACAGCAGTCTGATGTCACTAGGATCTACTAATAGGAAGAGTTTATTTAAAAGAGTGTTCAAACTCCAAAGAAAGAACTATTCACAGAGGTCTGCATTTCATGGGTAAACACCGAGGCACTTTATAGAGACAAGAACAGGAAGGACAACATAAACTATTACCTCCTCTGTCTTTAAACTCTCCCATCATTTGGTGACATCAGATAATTTACTGCATATTGACAAAATGACTGAATTGAGAGATTCTATAAAATTACTTCTAGCTTTGTGAAGCTCCTTAGAAGTAGTAGGAAGCAAAACTATTTACACATATTTGAGTCTATACCAGCCACTTCACTGAGCTGGGTTCATTTCTCTATATGCTTTGGTTAAATGAAAGTCTTTCCAGTTGTCCTCTTCCATTTTAGTATTGTGTTTTCAACTATTGCAGCAGAACAATAGCTGAAAAATCCACCTTTTTTCCTGGGCATCTCAAAAGGAGGAAGAGTGAGCAGCTTCGAGGTGGCAAGGCAAGGTTAAGAAAGTGAGTAAAAAAGGAAGAGTGGAAGGAATGGAAAGGTCTGGTAACTAGAAAGAAGATGTCAGGGGAAAGGGCTCTCAGAAGTCCACACTTTTAAACCAAGGGATGCAATTGACTCTATCCATGAAAGACCTGCATTCCAGTTCTGAATAGGTACTTCTAAAAATACGATAGGGTGACTCACTAGACTCAAATACGGATACTTTACAAAGCTGTTACTTTAACAGGGTATTTATCAAATCCACAGTTTGGCCCTAGTATCACATACCCTGATCTACTGAACTCTACTGCTTTGATTTGCAAGGCATTTCAGGACTGAGGGAACAGCAACATTATGAAGACCAATAGCAAAAGCCATCTCAAAGATCTTAGATCTTCTTGCTCAGCCCCAGATAAAAAGCTTGGTCAATGTTGCAGAGGGGGAAATTAATTGATGCAAGATGACATCTTTCAAAATTAATATTGTGCATTAATTTTGCTATTCAGAACTCCGACCACTCATTTTAATAATATTTTGGTTCTTACACGCTCATGGAAACATTCTATGGATAATATCTACATCCAATAGAACCAGCAAATACATAAATATTAATTGAACTGGAAGAGACTATTCCCGCGGTCAAATATGCCATTTGCCCAGTAGATGGGCCCAAGCTCTTTCTGCTCTATGGCAGAAGGCAGTAGAGAATTATAAAGAGACATTTAAGAATTTACAGATTATTATTATTATTACTACCCTCGTGAGGGCAGCCACATTCCAGACAGTGCCCAAATACTTTCAGGGGATTATGTCTTATTGGACATTGAGGNTCAGCCAAACCATACCATATTAGGCAAAGCCACAGGCTCGCTTCTCCCTAATTTGGGAAAAGCACAGGCCTTGCACTAGGCAGGCACAAGCTAAGTGTGTGTACCTTACGCTACAGGACCCTGGGCAGGCCAGACTCAGCAGCTCCAGGTCCTTTTGTGTCCGTTTCCTGCGCTTGCCTCTCTGGTGGAGCAGAAAAACATGCCTAGGTAAGGCAGGACATGTATAAGCCTATTTTGGGCCTATGAGGCCTACCACAACTATCAGCTCCTTCCACATATGGCCTTCAATAATTTAAAGAATGGGAGGATAAAAATTACTTTGAATTTTTCAAATGCATAAGGAGTGGAAAACATTTGCATGAAAAGTGATGATAAAATAAAGCCCAGCAATCTCATTTATATAAAAAAGGAAAAAGAAATATCACACTCAGTTGTACTCAAAATGCAGAGGATTATCACAACAAAGCCACATCTCCCCAGGTACACAGTTTGTTTACTTTAAGTATATAACTCAGATATCGAAGGAAAGAGGAATCAATCTCACTTTTATTATTGATTGTGCCTGCTTCTTTCTAATCAGATTCCCCGCCTGTTTTGCACCCATGAAGAAGCAATGTTCTCTAAGCAACAAATAACCCAGAGAAATTCTGCTTCTTTAAAAGTAAGATTCCTCCAGACTTTTGGTGGGCAGGTTTTGGTGGGTTTGTTCATTTGGTTGTTTCGTTTGGTTTGTTTAATGTCATGGAAGCTTTTCTATTGCTGCCAGGCTTTATATACTGTCGATTTACAAAACTTTGGGGTTTATTGGCTTGACACTGTCTCACATAATGAGTCAAATTTAAAAAGCAGCAATAGATTATACTCTTGGCATGGAGATTCAAGCTTGACCAGAACCTGGAAAGAGAGAGGTGCCTCCCTTCCACACAAACGTGGCCCGTCGGGGTGTTTAGCATGTGTTTGTGGTCAGAAAAGCCAGTGAATAGATGCTACCCACTGCATGTAGCTACTGTCATTTCTGCTTTGCAGAGGTAAAAATCTCCAGTGCCTTCTGCATTGATTTCTTGGTAATAGAGTGCTCACACAGAGGCAACTAAAGCTTGTAGAACTTTCAAACCTGCTAAGAACCGAAAATTAACTCTAAGAATGGGTCTCAGATGCAGAGGGATAGTCTGAAGTGCTCTGGACACTGAACAAATCATGCAACTTAGGAAAGTGATCCTATCTGCTAAAAGGCTTTGAGAGACAATAGAAAGCTGGAATCCAAGAAGACATTTACAAAGTATTTAATCGGACAACGTTTCCAAAAGTTGTATTTTCCCAAAGCTTTTAGATTTTTATTTTTATCCTGATGCATCTTTCGTGAGATCTAAACAGTTTTTGTTCAGTTTTGACTTTAGATGTCTTCTTATGCTGACCTGCATTCAACAAAATTAAGCTCATGTATGGAATAGTCTGTGTGAAAAATATCTTGTTTCATTCAGCTATATCAGAATGTTTGTCCCAGCTTTTTATTGTGCTTTACATTACTTCTTTTTTTCTTTTTTCTGATAACTCTCAAGCTTTCTTTTCTCCAAAGATTAACACATCTCCTGTGAAATGATGGTATCCCAAAGGAGATAATTTAATTACCTGCAATTCTGCTCTTTTTTGAAATTTAGTTAACAAGCTCCTCTTTTTCACTCACGGCTCCTCTAAACTAAAATAAAAATGTTTAAGTAGGTAGTTTTAGTCACGATGTTTTGATTCCAGAATTGATTTTGTGGGGGGTGTAGTGGTTCTGTTCAGCTGCTTTTCTTTTAGTATTAATTGTAGATAATCTACTGTGAAAAACTCACACAATTTATCATAGTTTCTGCCTGTGGCATTTCCCTTTAGCCCAAGGATAAATCTTTCTACCTCTGGCAAATGTCAGGAATGCTCCTGTGATACAGGTGATCCTGCAATAATAAAAATCAACAGCTAAAAGCAGACTTCATTACAGACATTCATTATGATACTTAGAGTCTTATAAATTTTCACCTCACACTTATTTAACAAAGGCTATGTATTACTATCCTCTGTATCACTATGATCAAAACCATAAGACCATCTTGAGTTATGCCACGCTAGATAAGTAATCATTTTTATAGTAAAGCTAAATGCAGGCATTATCATATTGAAACCATGTCTAAACCAGAAAATAGGTGCTGATATTCTGGATCACAACAAGGATTGGTACCACAGCAAATATAGAAGAAAGATTAAGTTTTCCATCATGCTTAGATTCTTATACATTAGAATACAACAGTCAATTAACTACATGTTTCTAAAAACACCTCACCAGTCTGCAACACATCTCACCTCTTCCAGAATGAGAGCCTTCATCTTGACACTATCCCAATAACTACTAGCTGCACTGCCTTCTCAGTTTCCCAGGTTACTTGCAGTGATTTTGTTGAAGTTAAGCACTGCAAATTTTCCAAAGTATAAAGTTTGCACCATCTGGAACATGCTGAAAAAAGCTTCAGCACACATGGACTTTATGAGGTCAGATAGCATGCATAGTGCCAGGCTCGGGAATACAGAAAATTAACACTTGTCACCCTGACAGTATCTTAGTGCATTTAACTTTACTTTCTAGTACACTTTCTGCTGGCCAGACATATAATTTATGGTTAGCTTCCTGAAAATTACATTACATTACATTCAAACAGCTACACTAACATGGTTCTTTCATTTTCCTGCCCCTCATAAACAAGCAAAAAAGATCTAAAGCTTTCCTTTGGAAAAAGAGAGAGCCATCCCAAACGTTTCTCAGGACAATCATCAATCATGTCAATCATTCCTTCCAAGAAGGAATTACTCCTTATTTTGTTTTATTTCATATGCCTCAGAAAATACTGTCTTTGTCTCTGTATCAAGGAAACTTATTTACAGTTGCACCTCTGTTGGTTTCTCTCACAACAATGTCAACAGTTTAGATATGAAAAGAGTAGCTGAGCCCTCTACTTTGTCACTAACACACACTTTTTCAAGAACACAGACTATGGAAACAAAGCTTTGCATAGAAAAAGCTTTCTTTGATTTTTGTCATCTTTGAGCCAGTGCTTAGCCATCATCATATTTTCAGATGTGTCACCAGATCCTTCTGAAGTAAGGAAATCAACTGCATTCTCCCAGTTGTTATGTGTGCAATGTGTTGACTCCACTACAGAAAACCACCCTGCCAAAACAACTCCAAAGAGAGTATGTAAATCATTTTTAGTAACACTATTCACCATAAAACATCAAAACAATGTCTGAAGGCATCTGTGAGTTGAACAATAATTTCATTCTGGTCAGGCTAATATCTAGAATTCAGTATGAAATCACAGCTGTATGAGCAAGACATAAAATAGATTATGCAACAAGAAGTTTCAGAAGTCTCTATATTTTGCCATGGACTGGAGGGAAATTTGTATTTTTTCCCATAATATTATTTAACAGAAGGAGACAGTTTCTGTCTAGGCTCATTTTAGAAGCACAGCAATAAAGGTATGAGGACAGTTCCCAGTTCTGGAAATCCATCAAAACTTAGAGAAATTGATGACTGCTTGAAGAACCTACTTTTTTTTTTTAATGGAGGTCAAATACTTCAGGGATAGCTTCCTTAGAACTGGAATATCACTGAAACTCCAAATGTATTTAAGGATATCACATAACACATATGAGTTTAAGCTGGAGGAGGGGAGATTTAGACTGGATGTTAGGAGGAAGTTCTTTACAGTGAGGGTGGTGAGACACTGGAACAGGTTTCCCAGGGAGGTTGGGGATGCTTCCTCCCTGGAGGCGTTTAAGGCCAGGCTGGATGAGGCCTTGAGCAGCCTGCTCTAGTGGGAGGTGTCCCTGCCTATGGCAGGGGGTTGGAGCTGGATGATCCTTGAGGTCCCTTCCAACCTAACCCATTCTATGATTCTATAACTCAACTTCCCAATTAAGAAAAATGGATACTGCACAAAGTACACTGAATCTTCTGAGAATTCACCATGAGATTTACTTCATAGCACCTATGGCTTAAGTGTGCTTCCAGGTTTGGTTTATCTTTTACCCAGAGCTTTGATATCACCAGCAGAGCATCCTGAAATGCTCTTTGGATTTACCAGCCACTTCAACACTACAAATCCCCAACAAATATATGCTTTTTTGAGTTATACCCTTTTCCAACTCAATCAAAAAATATTAACCCTAATAGCACTTGGAACCTCTTTGCTCTATTGTCATCGCATGACTTGCCTTCCTGGAAGTAGCACACACATCCTTGCATAGTGACAAGTGAGATCTTCCCTCCTCCCAGAGTGGACCATCATCAGTCCATTCTGAGCATTAAGCAGGAAGCCCCTCTTGCTGATTCTCCTGATATTCCAAGCACATATTAACACAAAATACAGGCTCACTTCCTTACCAGCACATGTTCTCTATCTTCTCAAGAAACAGCATTCTGCAGTTAGAAAAGGCCAGGTTGAGTTCCCAGGAAGACCAAACGCTCTCTGTATGACCTCAAATGAGTCATTTATCTAAAAATGGCTAATGGCTTTAAAGTGTCAAATCTGACATTTGTTTAGTGTAGTTCTCAAAAACAGAATTAAGGTCTCTAGCATACAGGTAGGAGAATGGGATGCAGCAGCTCTACAGAAAAGGAAAGGTATAAAGTCCTGGGTGCCTTAAGGCAGGCCCTCCAAAATCAGCAGCTGTTTTGAGGCCTTGAATCTCTTTGTCATTTTCCTCCATGTATAGAATGGGGACAAGAATATTTTTCCCCTGCCCAGGGATTGTGTGGATAAATACATTCCTGTTTGTGAGGCACTCAGATAAGATAGCTAAAGGAGCTATGTAAGTTGATAGATTCCTTGATCTTAAGGAACAGTACTCTTGAAAGAAGCAGCTTGACTGAGTTATAAATGTCCATATTATTCACAATATGAAACTGCCAAAAGATAAAAAACATTCTAATGATATTTGAGATGAGGAACTCCCCTTCCCCCCATACTTTGAGGACTCTTTCCCTTTGGAGATGGTATGTCTTTCAGTGAGGAGGATTCCCTATTGTTTTCTTCCCTATTCTTTATAATGTAAATGTAACCTCATTTATTTATTTATTTAGTCTCCCAGGCCTCTTTTCATGTGGCAAGATGGCGGGGGAGGGGGGTGGAGGGAAGAGGAGCTGGAGGAGGGGGGCTATTTAATAATGTCCTATTAATCGCAGTGCACTATCAGCAGACTCTAACCCTGTTACGATTCTTTGATTGCTTTTTAGGGATTAGAGCAAACTTCATTGTCATCCGTTGCATTGCAAATGGGTAAATGTGAGTGATATGTACACAAAATATAGATAGGCAGATAGTGCATCGGAATATGTGCAGAGTATATACATGCATTTATATAGCCTGTACACACACACGCACACACAAAAATAAGCTACATCTCCCTGTATGCCATACGAGAAAAATCAAATCAAGGCACGGAGAAACTGAAAAAAACCTACATGTATCATTCACCTGATTTCAATTGTGACTCCCTTTGAACCTCGGCCAAATCATTTTGTACATTAAAAATTGGTCAGGGATGATAAGATTCCATTTTCATGGTTGGTAATGCAGAACCGGTGAAAGAATACAATTACAGACCCCTGAGTAAACTCTGCGAATGTCAACTTGATGTAAATGATCAAGTGTCGACAAAGGGCTGGCAGGAGGGGGGGCAGGCAGAGATGGAGAGAAAAGAGAGAAGGAAAGGGAGAGACAGAAAAAAGAGGCTTCAACTTCTTCAACAACCTCTCACACAGTGATGTGCCAGCACCTTCCTGGTCCCAGCCTTTTGGGATTCGACCTTTCTGAGCCAACACAGAGCCCTGAGTCTCCCACAGCTGCCACAGCCATTGCCCTGGGCTAGGACCTCTATGCCATGCTGGAGTTGTGACACAAGTGACCTGCCCCTGCCAAGAGCAAGCCAACAAAAGCAAACAGCTAGCACAAAACAACAGTACGCCTCCACATGAATCCCGCAAGAGCCCAACACCCAGGGTCTGCCTTGAGGCACTGTCAGACCCTGACCTCTACACTGAGCGGTTGCATGGCTGCAGGTGCAAGAGCCTCTGGTGTCGCACTCAAGCCCTCTCGGCTGCCTTCCCGCTTCCACCCCACCGTTGCCCAGGCTCCAGGCAGCTCTGCTTGCTCCTCTCCGCCTTCCCTGTGAGCACCAAGTTGATGCCATAGCAACTTCTCTTCTTATACTCAGCTGACATAGGAATCTGAGGAAAAGATGCTGTGACCAAGCAGACATACAGAGGCTCAGGGAGTGGAAAAGAGGCAAAGGTGCTCAGCACTCATTGGGGAAATCAATGGTTCGAAAGTTTCCAAGCATGGTATTCCTTACATCTCATGATTCCCCAAGGAAGCTGATAAATACCTTCACTTACAGACAGGTAAACTGAGGCACAGAGCAGTGAAGGCATTTAAGACTGTCCCCAAAATGAGTCTTGAGCTGAGGACTGAGTGTTGAGCCTCTGTTTCTTTCAGCTTCATGCTGACCACTAGATCATGTTGACTCTTGGCGATAAGGAGAGAGTTCATATCGAGGTCATGGCCAAATCTGATTCCACATTGCAGTGCAGAGAACAAGACAGCAAAGAACTTCTGGGAGAAGAAACATATCCAAAAGCCTTTATCCATTCATGAGCTGAAAACAGGAGAGGTATTTCCACTTATTTTAGAATTACCACCTGAGCTGATTAAAGCAGTTATCAACTTCAGTTGTTATTTACATGTCGTTTCTGTTTCAAATTTCCAACGTTTCTTCTGTGCAGACTGCATAAATTATTGAAATATTATTTTATCTATCCATCCCCCTGTGACAGAAATAGGTTCTCTGAAAGCAGATCTGGCCCTAACCAGTTTTGTTTGTCTTAGTTTCTCTCCTTAATATTGCCACTGCTTTTGGGTTAGTGAACAAGCAACACCACTTTGCTTTTGTGCAGACAAAGACAGGGTGCTAAATTAAAGATCGTTCCAAAATGCATCGTTGGTGGCTAGGAAACAATAGCATTGTAAAACCTTTAGCAAGCTGAGTGGGAAAAGGAGGCTACATGCTGAAGTTATACAGGACGAGTTTTGTCTAGACCACAGTAGCCCTGCTTCCTACTGAGCCTTAACCTCGGTATGAAACTTGCTTGGTTCACAACTACCTCCAGAATTGGCTATCAAGAATATGATATAGTGAAGCAAGCAAGCCCCAGGGTGCCAATATATGGGCTTAGGTTTATATCTTATATAAAAATGGCATAACAGTATTGTCCTTTCCCAGCCTATACTCAATTCTTTTTATACACTAATACATCAGTAAAACCAGATCACCCTACCAAAGCACTGTTACAGAAGTACCCACTTAAAATGTTGCTTTTTCTTTCTCCTTTTGAGTGCTGTGCATGCTTTCCTAATTATAAGAAAAATAAAATTAAGTGATGGTATGTACACAATATTCCACTAAAAGCAAATAGCATAATCAAGTTTGATGCAAACATGATGCAACTTACTTAGTAAGGGGTTTAAAATGCAGCTAAATACCTGTACTTTAAAATTAGATCTGCTCAAAGTATCTCCAGCAATATTATTAAAGAGTCAAGTGATATTCTGAATGTTAGCAGGACTGTTCTGGTTTTGAAGCACAGTTTCAAATAAAATGAATTTTAAACAGTTCAAAACGTTGCAATTTCTCACCTGCACATATGGCTTATGACAAATTTGAATACTGAGTGTTATCTGAATCTTAAACTCTGAACCAGTGTACACAAATACAGTTAGGGGGGTTGGGCACTGCAGTCAAATCTATTTGCTTCTCAGGCTAAAATTATTTGAACAGTTTTGGTTTTTTTTTTTTTCTCCCTTTCCTTCCCCTGATTCAACATTCATGGCTGTCCTAAATGACACCAAATTATATATTGAATTTTTTTCCCCCATGTCACAATAAAATAAACTGGACTGAGCCCATTAGCCAGGAGAGTTAAGTCAATGCATCCTTTTGACGAACTTTACTGCACTCTGTCAGTCTTCACAGATCATTACAGAAATTTAAACACAGTTTGTCTTTACTGAATGTAAGAAAATTAAAGCATTTTTTTCTATGTCCTACTCACATAATGAGAAAGATCTCAGTCAACATGGATTAAATCCACACGGCATTCTTATAAAATAAAGCATAATCTATTCCAGCAAATGCAGAAATGACCATTTTTATCTAGCACTGCTGAAGCATTCTAGTTTTGACATGAAAAAGCCGCAGCTCTAATATTAGACTTAAATAGTGCAAATTACAGCACATGTTAAATAACTATTCCCTTGTGTATTTATAGCTTTAGGTTCTGAACTTGCTGTCTTGCATATTTTTCACTGTTATTTCCAAAAGTTTTCAGTCTCTTCACTGATATTTTATTATTAATAATGATTTACATGTAGCTATTGTTGTCACGTTGAGGGCGACTTACAAATACTGCTTTATGAATAAACGTGGAAGGTTTTATTCTCTTAGAACACACAGTGGGTCGTTTTTAAAGAAATGGTCTCTTCACACAACTAAAAACACAGATTCTTCCTATTTTAGGTTTTTAAAAATACAAATGCTTAATATGGAAAGCAAAACAAAAATAAAAACTATTTGCACCAAAAATAAGGGAATCACATAATGCATCCAGCTGGAAGGGACCCTCTAAGGTCATCTTGTCCAATCCCCCTGCAGTGAGCAGGGACATCTTTTACCAAATCAGGTTGCTCAGGGCCCTATCAAGATCGACCTTGAATGTTTCCAGCCATGGGGCCTCCACTATCTCTCTGGGCAACCTGCTCCAGTATTTCACTACCCTCATTTTAAAGAACATCCTTCTAAATCTACCCTGCTCTAGTTTAAAACCACTGCTCTTTGTGTTATCGCTACATGGCCCTGTAAACAGTTCCTCCCCAACTTTCTTGTAGGTCCCCTTCAGATACTGAAATGATGTGGTAAAGATCTAACTGAATCACAGAATCAGAGAACTGACCAGGTTGGAAAAGACCTCCAGGATCATCGAGTCCAACCTGTCATCTAACCCTTCTAATTAACTAAACCATGGCACTAAGTGTCTCATCCTGCCTCCTTTTAAACACCTTCAGGAATGGTGAATCCTCCAACTCCCCAGGCAGCTCATTCCAATGCCAATCACTCTTTCCATGAAGAACTTCTTCCTAACATTCAGCCTAAACCTGCCCCAANCCAGGCTGAACAACCCCAGCTCCCTCAGCCACTCCTCGTAGAGCTGTGCTCCAGCCCCCTCACCAGCCTTGTTCTCTGGACACATTCAAGCACTTCAACATCTTTCTTAAATTGAGTGGCCCAAAACTGGACACAGTACTCAAGGTGTGGCCTGATTAGTGCCAACCACAGGGGCAGAATGACCTTCCTGGTCCTGCTGGTCACACTATTCCTGATACAGGCCAGGATGCCTTTGACCTTTTCGGCCACCTGGGCACACTGCTGGCTCATGCCTTGCAAGGTGAGTAAATCTCCAGACCAAACAGCTGGCCACCACTTCAGCAAAGGACAGCAGAGGGAAACCCCATTGCTGGTGTCATGCCCAAGCCCTGGCTGGCTGGACTCAGCATTCTTCTGCAGTGCACCTTCAGATATTACTTTACAGATTGGTAGTGATTTTTCAGAGCTCTTTTTGTTTGTCCTTTACATAGTTTAAATGACACAGACAAAAAAGGCACTTCTAAAAAAACAAAAGAGCACTCAAGTTTGCACAGTCAAGACTGTTTCTCTATATTGAGCAAACTCCTAGATCTAATCACTGAAGCTCTAGAAAATCAGCTCTTGCGAGACTCCACATACTTATTTGCTGTCATATAGTACCTCATGGTCACTGCTGAAGATGGGATAAGGTGTTCTGAAATCAGCTTGAAGCGTTTTCACATCTCCCATGTGTATTTGGACACAAGACTAACCTTTGATCAAGTTTATCTACTGTTACAGAATGAGAGAGAAGACTTGTGTGCTCATGCTGCAGGGGAGCAGGAGCTTGTGCACCTACTCTACCTAGAAGAGTAGCAAGTAAAACCATTGAGCAGTAGTTGCATACACAAGAGGAAGTAGCTTCCTGCAGGTAGAAGCTTTAAGAATGTAGCAACACCTAGAGAATAATGTGCAAATTTTGTTTGTTTGGGCAAAGACTGTCTCAAGTGTCACAGACTTGTGGGTATTCTGACTTTAGAAAGGTTAAAATTAATTTGAGATTCTTCTAGAGCAACAAAAACACTTGATTTCCCCTCATCCATACCTCCATTTGAGAAAGAGCTGCTAAAATCTAATTTAACTAATTAATTAGTAATTGTAGAATTCTTTTAAAAGCTATACTAAAGATAGTTATAGAAGCGCATTTATGCATTGTATCTTCAGTAGCTTATTTCCCTATCTTGCAGCACTAAATACATTGTCTTCTACTTTTCTTTCGTAGAGAGAAGTTTCTCTCACCCATCGTAGTAGGGGAGCAATTTTAATATGCACACCTCTGCAGGGAAATACAGGACTAATATCATAAAGACTGAACAGGTGGGTTACATAACCTGCTGATTCTTCTTTATTAACCGTTCTGGAGTCAGAATCAGTTTTAAATGGGAAATCATTCTGAATTTTCTTATAGAGTGTACAGATTTTTTTTCCCCAAGCAAAATATCCACTATTATTAAGAAAACTATTAGATGAGTACCAGATGAGCTGTATGGAAGGATTCACAGAGCCCCTTTCTCAACGCCCACAAGCTCTAGTGCAGCGGGGTTTATCTTCATTCTAGTATGAACCAGCAGTGTGCTTGTGAGATGCAAATCAAAATCTTGAAGGAAGAAATGCTAGAAGAACCTCTCAAATAAAGAGAATATTCTAAGGGAATACAATGTCCATAATTTCTACAAAAATGCTGACTTATTTGCAACACCTACAGCAAGCCACACAGTGAAGCACTTGTAAAAGACAAACATGGAGGATTAAGGTGTTGGGAAAGAAAATGGTTCACGAAAGAGTGGTCTACAGAGTTAAATCTCTAAACTAGGCTCACCTCACAACCAATTTTGAAAATAAATCACAAGTCAGGAAATAATAGTGAATGAATTTAAGTGAATGTCAAACTCACTAACTCTTTTCCACAACAGGCAAAAAGGTATTTCATGAAATCATAAGTTGATTAAAGCAATCTGGCTACCTTGACACAGCTAAAGAAAAAAAGGTGAAAGTGTGCCCTTGGGCATGGATCCCTGATAGTCCACATTGCTTTACGATTATCTCACTCTTGGGTTGTGTTTCAGATCCTTAGCTCACTTTCCATGAAGAAACCGTGGCCTGACTCAGGAAATAAACCCATGCATGGACCACTGCCAAAGGACATGTACAAGACTAATCCATCTATCTTATGAGGTCCTCCAAAACCATTCCAGCAAGACTTATGCCTCAAAAGCCTTTTCATACCGATTAGTCCTACCATTTCTTCTCCTCCACAAGCACATAGAGACCTCTCCTTGATAGTCCACCACTTCCTTCTATAGATACTCAAGAGAAAATGAATCATAACCTTTCTTATTAGGGCCAGCAATCAGTCCATGTGTGAGCAAATGCCCCTTCTTCAGACCTTTCCTAGACCTTCCGAAGTCTGCCTCAGCAGAATGCATTGTAGGTAAACATCTACTGCAGCTGTTGAAACAACCAAGCACTGCAATTAACAGTGTAAGTTCATCACTTCAACCCTGTCCAACAGGGCAGATACACAACCTTCATCAGAAAGTTTCTACTCTTCATCTGAAGGTGAAAGAGGCTGGCTTTAAACTGCTCTCCTATCTTAAATGGCCATTGCATCTAAGGCTATATCTTCACTCAAGAATTAAAGCTTTTAGAACTTTAAGTTAGCTCTCAAGTCACCCATGCTCAGTCAGTACCACTGTCATAATGAAATGTTACAACCCAAACTAATATATGCACCAGTTCAGGACATGACATTGCTACTGCTTCCCCAAGAAATCAGCCCAAGTATGAAAGGAAAGAGTATTTGATAGGATCTGCAACCTTCAGATACACTTCATTTTTTTCTTCAAAACAGCCTTCAGGTGTCAGTGCAAACCCAGTCTTTTCTATACAGCTCATTGACAAAGGATGAGCAAAGATATGGTTGGAAGGAACTCTTGTGGTGGTTTGTTAGTGATTTTGATTAAATTCAGTGTAGTCACATGGTTGCTGTTGCTTTTTTATCCGTGGATAATTATGGAGTCTGCTCATTTTATGAGATGTATTTTTAAGAGTTTATCAGTGGCTTGGGATGAGTGCTCTTTTGTTTAGTGATGTATAAATTTGAATAATAATAACAAAGTGAAGGAGAATGAGGGAAGGGAAGAGACTGAAGTCTGGGAAGATGCCTTGCTATATATGACTGCTGCATTTGATCACAGCATAGATGATACAGCGGTGGGCATTACAGAAAGCCCTATTATAAATCAGATTAGATAAATATTAATTGCCATGTACTAACTGTGCACTTTACTGGGGTATAATGATATTTTCAGTGAACAGCTCATGTTATTAGCGTGCACCTAATGATCAGTCATTTCCCTTTACAGTTCTAATGTTCTGTCGAGCAGACACCAGAAAACAAGACTGCCATGTGTAGCATGACACTGAGTTGCAGCAACATCAGCTCTCTTCAGCGCTGCATTGTTAGCCTCACACTGTGGGGCATCACTGTGCTTTTCCACAGAGCAGAGCTACAGACAGCCACACGCCAGAATCTGGGGTGCTCATTATTCCTGAGGTACCAACTCAGTGAGAGCACAGCAGCTGAACATTACGCACCCCATCCTTGCTCAATTAATTGTGGTGATGAGGAACTTTATGACTTTTTTGTGTTACTGGTTGCATCACTTAAGTACTTGGCTGGGTTTTGGACTTGTCTTCATAAAAAGACAGAGACAGGACTTCTTCTCACACATTAAAAAAAGCATTCATAAAAAAATCATTCCTATTCAGAATCAAAAAACTTAATTCACCACGAAGTTAAATTAGGAGGGAAAATAGAGGTTAATCACCATTGCTACAATAACATTGACTTGATTGTTAAAATAATGTTGGCTTGGACAATTTTAATGTACTAAAAACCTTCTTAATCATACAAAAATTCAAAGCAGTGAAGATATGAAAAAAAAGGAAAAAAAGTTTAAATGTATAATTTAACATTTAAGAAACCAGAAAGAATGTCTCCCCTCCTCTGTCAAAAAGTCATTAAACCAAAATTTTCCTATGGAAAGCCTGGTTTTGATAAAGCTGCAATTTCCACTGGTAAAAAAATATCACCTAGGGAGGAATTTTGTAATTAGTATAAAGCAGTAACAAGGTGCTCGCTTTTAGGCCACTGTGGCACATTTGAGCTAAGTTTTATTTATTTTATGCCAGTATGAGGCAAAGTGATCTTTGACTGTGCTGTAGTATCACTCAGCACAAATTGTGCAATAATGAGACAATAGATCAGGCATTTATTTGGGTTCTACTATGGATCTGTGCTGTGGGTCTGTGTTTTGTACCACAAGAGTGCAGGCTGGGGCAGCTATCGGTGCTGTTGCCTGCATTTCTCTGGGTTTTTTTGTCTGTAGGTAGTCATGTCTGGTCCATGGTGGGTGTACAGCTCTGGCAAGAAGCACCAGCACCACACTGTCTGTACAGTTGAGTACAGACAGCTTCTACTTTTATGTACAAACATGCAGTGTGTCACCACGCTGTGTGGCTGTGCTGAACGGCTACAATATATATCATGATAACGCTGTATTGTGCTCAGTATTATTGCAGCTTGCTTCATACTGCAAGCATGAATTTAGCTGTGAGATTAGGCTGTAACATCCCTGTGCTCCCCGATGCCCAGTTGTGCCAGGCTTACATTGTGCGCTCTATACTGGAATAATGCTGACAGCGCCGAATGGCAGCGCTCGGCACTTCACAGTTCTGCTGTATTCATGTAAGGTGGTCTCGAGGCTTTGTGTGGTGCATTGCCAGGCTGGGCAAGGGTAGCGTGGAGGGCTCCTCAGCTGCCTTGTGGGGATGTGTAGATTTAATGTTATGTAATCTTCACTTTGTGGTTCGTTTGCATTAGTGCTGTGTGCTCTCTGCTGCTTGATTGTGGGATATTAATGTCAAAATCTTCCGTGATCTACTGCCACGTGGTTGTGGTATAGCCTCCAATAAAATCATGGCTTGGTTTCTTCATAATGCAGAATTTTAAGAAACAACAAAATGTATAGAAATTGTTCTATATTAAAAATGTAGCATAATTGTATAATTACAGTATTTGTATCACGCTAAACAGATTGGCTGGGTTATTTCAGATTCTTTAAAGTCAAGATGGCATCAGGCCTACTGTATTTCTAAACTGTTTTGCCCGTCTGCAGTTGTATAATGAAAGACCACAAATTTTACCCAGCAATACTTGTGCTTTCTAAGTGCTGCATTATGAGCATTAAATTACCAAATGTACTGAGCACACTTACCAACACTGAACTAAAATCCCTTCTCTCTCACCCACAAATTAAGTCTCCGCAGATCCTTTTTTATAATGCTGAAGTAATAAATATATATATATATTTATTTCTACAACCATTTTAAGAAATTAGAAGGAAACCCACACAGTAGTTTAGCAGTTAATTTACAACAGTACAGCCTCTCGAGTAAGTATGTAAAACAAACACACATTTATTTCCCTCATTTGAATTCCCTGCTCCCCGACACACAGACAGACAGACTCATACACACAGATCACTTCAGCCCAAATTGGACATCAGAGAAGAAACTAGGACTTCTTTGCTATCATCCGTGATTGCCCTGAGGGTTGAGGAGTGGCCAATTTACAGCATGAATATAGTCTGGGGATACATGAATCATGAATCATATTTGATATATGGAAAGGCACAGTCATTCTGAAAGGCTGCAAATGCAGTCATCTGCTTTTTAAGTGGGGAAAAAAAATGCTTGCAAAACAACAACAACAACAACAACAACAAAAATGGAGAGATGAAATACCTGGGAAATATTATTTAAAAGACACCATCTTAGGGTTTTGGGCTTTTTTTTTCGTGGTGGTTTTTTTTTTCTTTTTCTTAATTGGGTTGGAAGGGGTTAGTTCATTATGCAGCAAATTAGAAAATTCATAATTTATCATTGCACCCAGTCGAAATGCCACCCAACTGAGTCGCACCCCTGTGAAAACCATCACATAGTAACAAACTGTCAAAGCCTGCTGCAGCCGACGGGCAAAATTAATATGCAAATGTATGCAAGAAATTAAAAAGCAGAATTACCCAGGCAAATGAGGTAGCTATACTTGAATTGTTAGAATTATGAATAATTACTGCGAATTTTCTGCTCCTAATATAACTTGTTTTTTGATAAACAAAGACTTAATTATCGAGATGCGCTGGAGAATTTCCGTGGCGCTCATTAATCTTGCAAAAAAAACAAGTCCCTGGTGCCCAAACCGTAATGAAGAGCGCGTGCCCTGAATCTTCAGAAAGATCAGAGGCACCAGGGTGCCAGGGCTGGAGAAAAAAAATGACAGTGCCAATGTCCCCTCCTGTACCCTGGAGTGTCATAACGTCTTCCACTAACTATCAAAGGGACTTATTTATGCCAGCAGCTGAGCTATAAGTCCAATTTACGATGCCTTAAGCAGTGGTGAAATGATCTGTTGATGTGCTATGGAAATGCCATCTTGCAGTAGCTCGATTTGGTCCCAGCGATACCAACACGATGAGGACCCTCCGCTCCTCTGCTAATGGATGCAGCATGACAGACCATAATACACAAGAGGGACAATCTTTTAGGACCAGTCTCAATGGTCCTCCATTAATCTTGGTTCTGCAGCGCTGTGGTGTCCATGGGAACAAGGGCATTATCATAAGCGCTGGTTTTAAATGTTCCCATTAGGGATTGCAATAGAGGGGAGAGATGCATGGGGTGAGAGGGTTAGGGGAGACAGTCCACTATTAGTTTACTTTTTTTTTTTTATGACCTGGATTCGAACCATAATGGGTGGCTAAGAGAATTTTCTCTTCCTAAATAACATAAAGAAAACAACAAAGGAGGAAGCAGCTAAGTGTACAGCACGGTGCGGTGCTGTATGTTCGTCTACTCTGTTTTTACAGCTAGAAAATCAGCTTGGCCCTGGTGGGCTGAGATAATTTACCATGAGAAAGCAGAGGGAAAATAACCCCAGGTACTCTCAGCACAGACCAAATCAAACCTGCTGTGAGCTTATTATTACTTAAAAACTGGCATCTAAGTGGAAATGACTGACTCTCTGTCATTATCCCTATTACCACCATGATAAACCCAAGCAGATGATAAGGCAAAATTACAAAACATCAGTTCTGGAGCTCGGAGGCTACTTCAGAAGCTCAAGGCAGACTGCATTTTCAAATGCTTCCTTCTCTGTATTCAAGTCTCCAAATTTCCTGATGCCTTGACAGAACCATTTCACTGCATAGGCAAATTGTCACCTTTTAAACCAGGGCATCTGTCATTTTTATACAAGGGTCTACCACTCAGTCACTTTTCGCTCTTAATCCTCCAATTTTTCTACACACGCAGAGTGGTTACAGTACTGTAATGCTTGAAATTTCACTCTTGCAGCCTGCATTACACACAGAAAGGGGAAGGATGAGACAACAACTGCCTCATAACTGGCAAATAAAGGACACCCCTCCTCACCACTGGGCTTTATTTTTTTTAATCAGAGGGAGGAGCAGCTTGAAGAGAAATACTACTTCAGAGTAAGAAGCGGGCAGTGAACGGAGAGTACAAAAAGACACTGCCAAGATCTTCCACCCTCCTCTCACACTTCACATTACCATGGCCAAGAGAAGTGCATATCCCTTCTGACTCCTTCCCCTCCTTCCTCTCCCTGCTGAGGGGCAACAGGCACATCAGCACAGAGAACTGAGGACTCTTACAGTAGCTTCTCCCTGGTGCAACAGAGCTGGAAGAGATCCAGAAAGCAAAGCGTTGCCTAGGTCTGAGCGCGTTACATCTGGCTTAGCAGGCTGATAATTCACTTCACCGCTTGTCTGGAAAAAAGGGGGGCTATTATAAAAGGAGCAGTAATTGTGTCTGACATGCTTGCCTACCTCCATGCTGCTCAGCGAGCAGGACGGCTGCTAAAGTTCTTACCGATACAAACTTTCCTTTTCCTTCTAGGGATGGGAGAGTTTAATTTTCATTGCTGCTATCGTTGAGGCAAGTTTCATACAAAGTGTTCACCAGTTAACATACAGTGGTGTCACAGTCCTCTTAATGACTGTTACCACCCTGGGCTGAGTCATGCACCTGCTGGGGCAGCTCCCCAGATCCCACGACCCGATGGTGTGGTGCTAACAAAGCAGCTGCCATCTCCCTCTATTTCAGAGCATGGGATAGGCAGGATCACGCACTTGTTGACACTAAAACCTGTTTCGCAGCTAACGGCCATAGTGTCAGTCTAAACATTTTGTGGTGATGAAACCTCAGGGGGAATGATCCCTTATGGAATAAGCTTGGAAAAAGCCTCTAAGAAACATAATTTCCTTCAAGATAAGATTCTTTTTTCAAGAACACTTCAGTACAAATCACAAATCATTCCACCTCCTTTACACACATGCATTTATTCACTTAGAAGAAAAAGATGAAGTTTGAAATTAAATTTCTTTTTATCTTAGCAAAGAACCCACACAGAAACTGCTGAGCATATTGGGAAAGCCAATTTACCTGTCCATGAAGTTTGGAAACAGCTTCAGGAAAGAAAAAACTATTTGCACATAGCAAAGCACTTGTGGCAATATGAAAGTCTCCCTTACTGCACAATTCATCCAGCAGCTGCAGAGGAATGGAGTGGGAGTATGAGGAATGGGCTAACCAACAGCTACCACAATAAGTAACACAGCAAATCCTAGTTCAGATTCTATGTCTAGGAACAACATGCATCTACAATTGCTTATTACTTTTACCCAAATCTTGCACAACAGAAAATGACATGAGGAAAGGCTTTAGTAATTCATTCAAAGTCACTGTCACAACAATTTTTGGCCCTTCATTAGAGGCTTAAGCCTCAGAATAACTCTGTCCCAGGCATCAGTCTAAAGAAGAGGAAGAGATCAGAGTCTGCAAGATGGAAAGAATTATCTGTGGCCAAAGACTACGTGGTTTAGATTTTTCACAACCAGTCTTTGCTCTTAGTAAAGTATAAGCATATCCTCTGCCAAAAGCCTGAGACACCACCAACAAAAAGAACTCCCCTCCTGTTTCACATAATTACCACATCTAGGCAACACACCGAGAAGAAGTTCTACATATGTATGTATGTGTGCATTCATATAAACATATATGTATCTATGTATGTTCCTGACAGAATTGCTTGCATAAGGGAGATAGAAGAGTTTCTCAAAATGCTTCTGTCACACTGGCAAGCTGCTGCAACAGCACCTGCCTGACAAATCAAATTAATTACTTTCCAGTAGAAGAGACTGAGATTGTAAGAAAGTAAGCAAAGATTTCAGTTCTATAGGAACATGTGATCACTTGGGTTTATGGAACTCTAAGCTTCTTTCAAAGAAACGTAAATGTTTTCAGTCCAGGTCAGTATGCTACCACGGTAGAGCAGCACACATGGCCATGTGCACCTTTCTAGCACAACAGTTGTTCAGCTTGCTACAGAAATCCCAAAGGAGACTAACGATTTACTGTATTTAAATAACAAATAGTTTTGGGGTGGAAGAGCTGTGCTTCTAGTTGTCAGCTTGAGAGTCTTTACAGTGCTCAAAAGGGGGAAAAAAAAAAACCAACAACTTAGATTATTCTTAGTGACCCACATACTGCAAAACATCTGCTGACAATGTGGTTGGCTTCCTGCCCAGGTTCAACTATGAGCTGTCTCCAGCTGACATCTTTGCCCTCACCATAATCCAGGGAGTCCACAGAAAGCAAAGGCGATAGTCAGGGATGCAAAACGCAATTTGATCAGTTGAATAAGCACAAACTTGCAGAAACATGCACAGATCTACCTCTGTTGTAAATCTGACTTTAAAAAAGAAAGAGCTACCATCAAATCTGAATCTTCAGTTTAAGATTCTTCATCTTAGAAGAAAGAATGCTCTTGTGTTTAGTATGGCCCTTTGTGTTTGCAAAACTTGGATTGTTTAAAATCTCAGGTCTTCAAGATATCCATGTAGAATATGATTAGACAAAGCACTGGAAACAAATAAAAAGCCCCAAGAAATACCTTTTGTACTGTCAAGTTCTACCATTGTATTAAGTACAGAATTATTCTGTTTGTAGAGACAGAAACAATATTTCTAGAATCGTTTATGTTCTGTCTTTCTTTTTGCATCTAAAATGGTGTTGCTCTGTCATGCAAACACACTGAAGTACCTTCACTGTCAACCTCCCCTTTCATTGTTTGTGGTTATTACTTTTTTGTTATTGTTTTTATTCAAACTGGTAATTACTCCCAACATCCTTTTCTTTGTTCCTGCATTTAGGTACTCATTCTCCTTTTGAAATGCATCTGACTGATTAGAACACAGCAATAATCATACCTGATATTGTTCAAATTCATAGTCACTCATTTGTGATCATAAGGGTTTTTTGCACCTTGTATTACAGATATAAGAAACCATGCCATGAAATTCAAAAAGCCATACATTAGTCTCTCATTTCAGTGTTACCAACAGAGTACTTGTTATTCTGTTGTACTTTTTATTAGTAAGACCATTTCTGTTCAGTAAGGGCCAAAGGATACTGCGATTCAAGGGGAGGAGAAGGTGCTCAGGAGAAAGCCTTGAAGATTCCCTAAAACTCCTGAGCAGTGTTCTTGGATGAGGGCTTGCTACACACAAATTGTTTGGCTGACTTAAAATACAAGTATGTAGAAATGTAACAGGAAAATGTAACTGCAATCGACAGAAAACATGATCCCTTAGGTGCTGTAGCTGGAGGCTTAGTGACAGATGATGCTGCAAAATGGCTTCAAAATGAGATATTTACAAAACTGCTTTAGGAGAATTTTGGACAGCTAATCACAATCCTCTAATAATAAGTCTTCCTTTATTAATCCAAATCTAACTACTAGCTCACATCTACAGAGAGCTTTGTTAAAGCATATTAGGAACTTCTAACACTTTTTTTCCATCTCCAACCCTGACATCATATCTGACACTTTGAGGACTGCTCTAGCTTCTGAATATACTAAATGCAGCACTCATTTGATTAATAATTTTTAGTCATTCTTAATATTTTAACATATATTGATATTGCAGATCAAATATTATTAATAGCTTTAATTTGTGTACTGTTTGGATTGTACGAGGCTAACTTGGCTATCATTATTATCATATTGTTTTATACTGCTCCTAAAATTAAAATCCATTCTTGTCTTTAAATGTTTTATTGTACTTGTCTTTTTTGTTTTGCGTTGCATAGTCCATGATTAATTCTGTTAGCCAAGTGCATATGGTCTGCTTGGCTATCATCCATTATCTTCATCATTGTTGCCTCAAAATGAGCACTTTATTATTACCTTTTTCATCTTTTCAATTACCAGATGTGCTTTTGCATTCCTATACTCTTCCTACTAGACTGACATCGACATTTAGAGTAGAAGTCCCAGCTCATTAGTCACTGAAGTTTAAGTGAATTTTTCCCAGCTAAATATACAAAATCTGAAGATCTGTTCCCATGTTACAGAAGTAGGTAGCTTTTGCAAAACAGAATCAAGAACAGCTACCTCTTTCTCTAGAAAGAAAGCTCAATTTATTGCAAAAAAAAATCAATAGTTGAGGATCAGATTTAAATAGAGGCAAAATTTCTTCTGCAAAGCCTGTAACTGCATTTGATTCAACTATCTTTCTGAAGTCTCAGAAATTTTAGCTGAGCTGAGGTTTGTTCTTAACAGTCTTATATCCTATAACTGTGATTTCCTGGAAAAGCATCTACCCCTAAAAAAACCCCAAACTTAAAGAGCTGGAAAAAAAGTCCCATTAAATGTCTGTCAGTATCATCTCTTACTGTGAAAAAACCTCTTGCAAGGTTTCCATCCTAATTATTCAGGTTCAGGCAACATAGTCTGGTTCAGTGTGCCAGGACCTGAACAATTCTCTGACTTCATTCAAACTCCTAACTATGCAATGTTCATTCAGCCACAAGGTTAGCTGAGCTAACTGTGGCATATGGTAAAAAACATTTGACTCAGTGAGGAAAATATCTTTTTTTTTTCCTTTATCTCATTCATATCATTTAAAGAAAAATACCTACCTATACACCTACCACCTCAGTCCACTGTAGTATTATTTCTCTAAGTGTCTTCAATACTGTTCAATATCGAACATTTAAAGACAAAAATCACCAGAGAAACACTTATATAATGCCATAAGCTCTTCTTATGATATAGCTATTCCTAAATGCTCATGAATTCTTTCTACATAAGACCCTTTGCTTAAAAATTACTTATTTATTTTCTTTAAATAAACAGGGCAATGTATCTCTCTGTTAAACCTTCGTACTGCAAATCTGTTTCTAGGCAAGAACCTACTCACTGCTCCCCACAAGGCAACGATGGAACCAGACCTGTACATAACCCACCAATACATAAGGGAAATGTTATATGGTAAGTAAGGGAAGAAGCTGCCAGACAAAACCACACTAGCTTCTTTTTTCCGACTTTAGTGTGCTGCATTGGGCATTTTAGAAAATTCTGTTAGCAATCACTGTGAAAGAAGAAGAAAGCATTACAACAGGAAAAAGTTCCCATAAAGGAGAATGTAGGCTGAAATATTCAAATGTGACTAGGATGACAAGTTTCAAACCTCCCCCAGTACTCTGATCTCCAAGACATAGGCATCTATTTCCCAAAGTTCAGGTGCTTCAACAATAGCAAGCAGAGTACCAAAAATGGAGGTCTTCTGATTAAGCTCTGAAAGTTATACAGTTCTGAAAAGGTCAGAGAAAATGTTGAAGTGTTACCACCTACAAGAAAGCTCACAGGGCTCTTTAGTGCTCTGGCACTTAGCCCAAACCTTTAAAAGTATTTTGGGGGGACTTAACTGTTTGAGTAATACTTTATAATTAACCATTCCTGCACTGACCACAACCTCTGAAAACCATATTCTTAAATTGTACCTCTTTGTGTATCTCAGAATCGAGGATCCCTTCTTCCCCTAAAGAACGACGTTTGCTCCTCAGGCAAATTCTCATCCTTGATCTCTTTAGATCTGATGTTTATACCTTTATGCCTCTCTATAGCCTTTTACTCCAGGCACAGTGACATTTACTTCAACAGAACTCTGCCCAAGTGTTGTGCCGTAGTGACATATCCAGACTTGGTTCTTCTGTGCCTGTAGAAGTAAAAGATGTCCCATATGTATCAAGATGACAGGGCAATGTGTTGAGAACTTTTACATATGAAGCGTCTTAAGATACCAGATCAAAAGAGATTGCAGAAGTGATAAATGTCATTCATACACTGGCAGATTAATATCATGGCAATGTCTGGATTTTCATCTAAACATCACCGGGAAAAGCTTGACAAGTCTGGGGTAGTATAGCATGGCTACTTCTCTCATTTGGGCTGATATTTGCTTGATCTGCTCCTATCTTAATAAGTTTGCTCCAAGCAGAAAAGCAACTCTGCCTCTTCCCTCCTGGCAAAAGATACACAAAATACTTTCTTATCTCAGTGAACAGTTTGCATTCTTCTGCAGGAATTCAGGAAGTTGCTATTGCTAGATCTTCTCTATCATTTGGTAATGTGGCTGTATTAGCAATGGCAGATTGCCTTTGGTACGCCTTTGTTCTGAAGTTTTAGTAACAAAGCATCTGGATACAAAACTTTGTCATATTATGTTTTGAAGGTTTTGCAGCAGCAGAAAGCAGTGTGTATCTATGAGCATTTATAACAGAGAAAAGCTAAGTGATAAAGTGCACCTTTAACATAATGACAGTAATTCAGTCTCAGACAGTGAATGCTATTATACCGTCTTTAAAAGACTAAAATCAGTCAATTGAAATGACAATTATGATAATCCTCATGTAATGAAGATTATTTTGAAACAAAAATCTTTTTTGGTGTGTATGCCTGTGAATGTGTCTGTATTTACTGCACCTAAATACAATCTCAACGTTCTGCTCGGCTGGAAATTCTACACAACTAAACCAGTATTTTCTAACCATTCTCCTGGTTTCAGTTGATATTTAGTGTAAATTGAGTTCTTTAAAAAAAAAAAACAAAAAACCCACATTAATGAAAAAAAAAACCCCTCCCTAAAAGCAAGTATTATGTATGTTTTGGGAAAATACTCTGAGCATACAGCTTGGAGAAATGGGCAGCATCGTAAATGGTTAGTTTTAGTTTGACATGATAATTCCTCCCCAATGTACCCACCACATTTACCCTGTGTTTTATCTTAATTTTCTAAAGGAAGCTACTGTGAGCTTCCAACAAACTACCTGAGCAATAGTTTCAGCAAATGTTATTCTCACCACAAGTCAGTCTATGACAGGTAGCTTGTGACAGCTATCCGGGTTGAAAGAGAACATACTGATCATCTGAAATTAGTTCTCTTGTTGGCTAAGGTTTTCAAAGAAGTCTAAGAGAGCTAGGTGCCCAATCCCACAAAACTGCAACCAAAGTGATATTTTTTCTTGGAATCCTTTGAAAAACCCTTTCTATTTTAAGAAATCAAGGAACTCACACATACTGCATGTAGAAGTAAAATGCTGCAAAAGCCATGCCAAAGATGCACACATACAGGGAGTTCAAATTAAAAGGATGAGGAGAAGATTTGCTGAGGTAAAGGAGGTGGGAAAAAAACAGTAAGTACAAGATGACCATAAGCAACTTGTCTTCATGGTCTGGTATGAACATTACATAGATCCCCCAGCCCATGAAACCATTCTGACCTCAAATGCAGCAAATATTAGTATTAAGATTACAAAACACATTAGAGAGCTATAGGGACACACTCATCGATCAAGGAAGCTCGTTAGCAAAATGTAGCTGTGCGTTTTGTGTATCACTGGCTGCGTTGGTCTTCCTGAGTCTCATCATAGTACTCTTTACTCACCTCTGCAAAAGATTTCGGATTCTATTTTTTATTGATATGTAAATATTGGCAGATGTTTTTTGTCCAGAATTTTGTGCCTTCCATTGTTCAGCTGATTTCAAAGCACAGAACTACTGATGAGCCTCCCTGAAAATCCCAGAGAGATTTCCATAGGTCAGGCAGCAGTTTACCTATAAGTGTTCAGCAATCATATAGGATGCATTCCTTCTTTCTTGAGGGACGGTAATTAGAATCAAGTGCATCTGTATTTTGCTTGCAGAGCTCTATTAATTTGAACTACCCTAAAAATGGTAGTTCATATTATGAAAGACGGTTATTTCTGGTTAATAAAGGTGGCTATTTCTTCTTAGACCTGACCTAGTTCTATTAATTTGCCATTCAAAAGATGCAGAACTTAGATCTTTGCAGGAAGTTGTTACTATTCACTGTGAACAGTAGCCTAAAAGGGTTGCCATGTGCAGTCAAATACATTGACACAGTAGGGAAATGTGATCTTTTTCTAAAGCTATTATTCTAGTCATTTCATCTAGTCCCTTGTCCAAATATAATATGCACCGGCACAAAGTTAATTTAATTTTTTTTTAATCCCTGCAACAGTACAAAAACCCATGACAAAGCAGGGTGTCGAACATGTGCTTTTAGGATAGTCCTTCGTTGCCTGTTAATTGTACAATGCGATTGTGTCAAAGTGGTCTAGATGACATTGCTGTGCTGACTGTTTTGTGGCAGTGTTTAATAGCTGGAAGGTCAAATGCAGTAGCTGGCAGTCACTTTCAATATGCCTTAGTTACTGAGTATGGTTTCACATGTATGTATTTCAGTCATGAATAGCTGAATAAACCCTTCTGCACACTTTTGTTTCTGGGTTGTTTTTTTTTGATGTCTCGGCCCTGATCCTGACAGAAAACTTCACCCTGGCTCCGCAGTAGTCTCTAATGCAATAGCGAGGACCTCATCTGTAAAGACTGCTAGGGTGCCTTCTCAGGCTTGTGTCCACTGCAGCACAGCAGTCCCAGAACTAGCCAATAGAACCATTGGTCAGATTTTAAAAGTGACTTTAAAAGTGGTGTCTAAACCTTGCAGGCCAAATTCTGCCCTGGTCTTATGTCAGCAATTAACCCAGAGAACTCAATCGGCTATCTTTCTCCTCTTCTTTCCTCTACTGATTGTGAATAAAAGGAACAAAGTGTTGTTTTTTCACCACTCCAGAAAGCTGCATTGTACCTGAAAGTCTGACAAAAAAGATCCATAGGAAGAGGATGGAATTGCTTCTCTTTTTTTTCCTTCCTTAGCTGGTGCCTAATGATAATGCTTAGCGCCTCTAAGATGTACACATACTTAGCAGTGCTTCAGTGGGAGTCAAGCACTAAAAGCCACCAGTAATCCAGGCCTGCATGTACTTGCCCAGCATTTTGTTTTCAAGGCTCCTTGCAAACATTAATTAATCCTCACAACATTCCTGAGAGGTATCCCTAACCCTATCATCCCGAAAGTAAAACTGAAGGAGATAATTCGAGCCTTGTGATGAAGTAACATCTGATGACCTGAAGCCCTATCTGCTATCTGGGTCAACAGATAGATAGTACCTTTGGACTAAGTAATCCTAGGCACATAATCTTATTAACACACAAAAGCAGCAATTCGTGCCATGGCAAAGAAATGATCACCCCCAGCAGTCCTTCCCTCTTGGAAAATTACGCCACCTCAGGAATCTGATTCACAATCCCTTGTCAAATTTAGCTGGGGCAACTAAAGAAACCACTGCCTCTACTCCTGTCTCAGATAAATCTGAACACCCCTACTCAGGAATGAGACAGCAAATATTCTCACTAATTAAAGATAAAATACAGCACAGCACATGACCTTGGGAAAAAAAAAAACAACGCTGTAAGATCAGGACTGAAAGTGAATTACAATTTAGAGATTCAATCAATTTATTGCTTTGCTGACATTTTTTAATAAAAAATAAAAATCTACTTTTTTGATGGAAAAGCTGTAATAGTCCCGTGGCAAATGTGGACAAATTTAATTCTGAGCAAAAGAGAATGCTCTGAAATTGAATTCCACTTAAATGTGTGCTTTCATTTTTTTGAATCATCGTGTTGCATGTTGAAAGACTGCAATTGCCTGAAGGACTAAAATTCACCACATTTTCATACAGGGTGTTGTGATAGGCCTAAGCAGGACAAAGTAGGCTTATACATGTCCTGGCTTGCCCAGACATGTTTTTGTGCTCCCCCTCCTTCTGTTTTGGGGAGACGCAACTGTGAGAAAGAGGACAAAGAACCTAGAGCCACTGAATCTAAGGACTCTGGCCTGCCCAGACTTGTTTGCATCCTGTGGTAAACAAGGTACATGCACGCTTAGCTTGTGCCTGCCTTGTGCAAGGCCTATGTTTTTTTCCCAAATTTGGTTAAAGCAAGCTTATGGCTTCACCTAGTATGTTCAGTCTTAGATAACTGCCATTCTGAATGGCTATTCTGTGCCCAAAGGCCCATTAGTCTCAGGCTGTATTGATAAAACAGTTGAGCAGGTAATGCAACATGTTCTGCCACTGTATCTGTGCCTGCTGTTGCCTGCTGCTATTGCTCTCTGTTCCTGGCAGTATACTGCCTTACTGCCTTATTGCATCTTGCCATGCAATGCTAAGCTATAAGCTAGCTCTGCCACAAAGTAATAAACTCTGATCCCCTGAGTTTGTTTGCCTGGAGACTGCCTGCCTCAAGTTTACCTGGAACAGGCTCTAAACACCTCCACGCAATTGGCTTGCATATCCAGCGTGACATTGTGCTGAGATTGCATATCGCAAGACATCCTGCCTACACCTGTAAGTCTCCTGCCAAGACAGGAAATCCTGGAGATACACAGATCATCCAGAAGAGCAAAGATATAAGGTCAGAGATTGTCTGCCTCCTTTCCCCAGCACCCACATGCCTGGGAAGAATCAGAAGTCTCAGCAGTTGACAAGACAGTAACAGAATTCCCTGAAAGCATTTGGGAACTGTCTGAAACTACAGCTAGCCCCGCGAGTCAGGAGATAATATTTTGTGAGTAAATACTTAAAGCCTCCTGTAATTCACCATAGCCTTCTGCCATGAGCAGAAAGGCGCTACTTGAGTCCATCTAGTGGGCAAGCGGTATATTGACCGCAAGCAGTATATTGACCACAGGAACCTTCTCTTCCAGTTCAATTAATGTTTATGTATTTTTGCAAGTTTTTCCTAGATCTAGTTGTTCCTCTGTATGCTTCCATGACTGTGTGAAGAACCGATTATTATTAAAATTAGTGGTTGGGGGTGGTGAGAGTTCTGAATATCAAAACTAATAAACAATACTAATTTTGGAAAAATATCATCTTGCATTCATTAATTACCCCTCCATTACACAGGGAATGCTAGTACCATTAATGTATTTAAAGCTAGAAACAAGCAAACAACAAAATTTAATTAGAAGGTGTTTAGATTTTACAAGTTTCACTATTTTCTTTCTCCTCTGCCACATCATGCACATTTTACTGGCTTTGAAACAACTTGTAAGGACAATCCAAAGGAAAAACAAACAAATAAGCAAAGAAAACCAAACAAACAAAACCAAACCAACAAAAGAAACCCAGCCAAACAAAAAAACAGCCAAAGTCAAAACTTAAATATTAGTACCTGTTTCATATGATGAAATGCAAAGCATTTGCATTTGATCAGAAATACATAACTTTCCCTCCTCCTATTACAGGCTCTCTTTGGTATTAAAAAAATACGTCTATTTGAAAATTTAGACAAGTATTACACTCTGTAGTCTTGAGATTTAACAGTGTAACACAATGAATTTCAGAAGCATCAGCATAAACTTGAATGCAGATTGCTACGGTTTATATGAAGCTACATTCATCCTTCAAACTTTTTTTAACCTACCTTGTGGCTAATGACCTCAGGTGGGAATATGAGAGTATTGCATTTAAAAAGCAGGAAACTTACAGGCAGAAGCCAAATGTAGGTTTTCTGCTATTCTATACGCTCCAAAGAGGCAGACCAAAACCAGAACCCCTTCAATTTATTTTTGCTAGAGTTGTACTCAGCGAAACAACAATTGCTTTTTGATTTTTCCATCACAGAAGTCTGACAAAAGCAAAATACAGTGTTGTACACTGACTTTTAAAACACTGCAGAGACAGAGCATTCTGTGATTGACCTGAGCTCTTTTAAGAGAGGGGTTTGCTCCACTGTTCAGCTTGACACCCTAACCCTGAAAGATGACTGGAGAGGGATCTACACTTGCTGCTCTAGCTGCATCTCTTATCTCTGGGCCAGCAATCACAGCAACCTCAGGGGAGCTAAGAGCCTCTAAGGAATACGAGCTCCCACAAGCAAGTTCAAGACCAACATTTGCTAATGGCCAGCTTTACTTGCTTTTGTTCTGCTAAACTTTGCCAATCCAAGAAACTATGATTTTCAGGTTGCCCTCAGACCAGATGGCTCCCTGACTGAGAATCACCATTAAAGATGGTAAATTTATACAGTATTAAAAATAGTAATAAAAGCCACTTACATCATTTTACATTTTCATACACTTGAAGAATGTCAATTTATTGAAAAAAAACAGCAGTGCACTTACATCCAGCAGACTAAGCCAATAATAACAATGTATTTTCCAATGTATGAACTTTGCCATGTGCTGTAGAGGTATAAAAAAAAAAAAAAAATCAATACAACTAAATTGACAAGTTTGTCAATGATTGAAATTAATTTGTTTTTTTTCTGCTACTTCACTAAACTGAATCCCACAGTGTCATATCAATTAACATCCCATTTGGATGGTCTGCATAGCTGGAAAACAACTAGATTATCTCTGGTCATATTCAGGGAACGGATTGTATTATAAGCAGATTAAGACAGTGGAAGGTATTCATACTTAGCCACAAATGATTCACTTACTAATTTAACTGCAAAGACTCTCTGAAGTTATCTAGGTTAAAATTTCCAAAAGCCACCAGTCATGATGGATTCTCAGCTGGACTGTCAGGACAGAGTGGTCTAAGAAAATGCCTATCTACAGCATTCCAGAAAATCTGGGTCCGATGCAGAACTGCAGTATTTCACCAGAAGTGGGCCACAGGAATCGGTAACTCTTTAAGAAAGCACATAGCACACTGACTAAACTGGCTAGTTATGGCTCACAGAACTCCATGAAACCAAACAACAGTAAGAAACTTAAAAGAGGGTCAACAGGGCAAAGGCCTTCATCATTTCTGAATATAAATTGGTGGAGAAGCTTTATTTAACATTAAAGGGCTGGAGTGCAAGTGTTATGAAATCCTTCCTGTTACAAAGGTGAAAGGGATCGGGACTTGGAGCTATGATATGCACCTGTTTTGTCCTTCTAGTCTCGTTTAGGGTAAGTCAGTGAATCTGAACTGAAAGACCCTTTGGTTTTGGTTGGTTTTCCTATCTACATTCCAGACAAGAAGAAGTATGTTTTTTTTCCGAATAAATATTTTGTTGTTTGCAATTATGTTTCTGCAGCTGAAATCAAGCAGCTGGATCAGAGAGATCCACTGGGACAAGTGCTAAGGACCATGTTTTTCACCTTGGTCTTTTGGGCCATGCCCTTAATTGGAGGCTTAGTGTCCCATTAATGACTGTGTCTCCTAGGATTTATATGACCATTTCAGAAATGCAGTTTCTGCCTAATGTACTGCTGAACAACAAAGAGTCCTTGTAGTCATATCCCAAAGGCCCCTCTATTAAGTATACAGCAGTTCTCAATTAACCTGATGTTTAAAAACCACAATAGCTCTAAAGGCTATCTGCTCAGAAAAGTCCCTGGTCTAAACTGATATCATTTAATTGTCCCCTAATGCAATTCTGTCCATATGCAAAGACCAGCTTGCATGTGACACTAATAGTTGACTTCATGCTCTGTTGTGACCATGCTAACAGATTTCTTCACCCATAAGTATCAGTTTCAAGGCACTCAGATACCAAAATTAACCTTGATTGTATCTCAGAGTTCACAGTAACTGCAAGTTTAAAGAATAAGGACAATGAGTTCCTATGAAGTTTAAGCCACTGCAGGAATATGTCACAGCTCTTTATGTGAGATCAGGAGGGTGGATTAGAAAAAAAAAAAGACAATAAATTCACTAATCTTAGCAGCAGTGTGGAAAGACAGTGCTGACATGTTTCCGTGCTCAGGAAAGTGAATGCCACCACCTTCCTGAAACACCTGTGTCAAGTCAAGGCTTAAAAAAGAAGACCAATTATTTAACCACAGAAACACACAGACAACTATACTACAACGACAACTTGTCAAGGTAAAATTAGGTTTCAAGCAAGGAAAATTATGCAAGCTGTTATTATTACTACATGCTCAAAGGAGATTTCCTAACCTTCCTAATGCATGTGCTCCAACCTCAGTTTCATAAACGGTTTGTGGCATAGCCACAGAGGTGTATTTAGTTGCTGATCCTCTGAACTTACTCAGCTGAATAGAGAGAAAATATATAAGGTCTGCATAGGAAAAAGAAAATGGCTCAACACCAGGAAGATACTTGCCTGTGTCTAATAAATGAAATTAAAAGCTTGCCCTTGTTGCCTACCTGAATTTCTGAGTTTTAGGCTCTTAGCATGCTCCTAGAATGCCTGTCTTGATCGCTGATTTTCCAGGCTGTCCCATTTCGACTATAAAAACACATCAGTGGGAAGAAAAATCTTGTTCCCTGCGAAAAACAGCACAGAGCAATGTTTGCAAGTTATGAGAGGAAAAAAAAAAAGAACCACAAGGAAAAACCAAAGACATGAAAGCAAATAACAGAGTGTCCATGCTTCACCCACAACCCCATCATTCACCACCACCTGGGATTTCTCTTTCTAATTACTGCTGAATATCTTCCTCTGAGCTTTCAGAGATCAAAGCAAAAATTTTAACACTGTGAAAACTTTAGTAAAACTAAACAAAACAAAATAAAAAAAAGACCCTGAAAATTATCCTCTGGGAAAACAATTTGTTTTCAGAGAGAAGGTTTCTAGCAGAAGAAAAACAACTACCAAGTATACTGTCAAGGGAGACACAGGCCTAAGGGCCAGGGCACTGTAGTAAGTCTCTGGAGATCTCAGTTCATGGCCATAAATTTCTTGCTTGTGCCCAATGCCAGAAACACCAGTGGCTAGAACAGCATGAAGATGAGAATCTTTGATTTCCTTAAAATATAAATCTAGCTTTTGTGAGTAAAGTGTAAGTTTGAAGATGCATGCCAAGTTAAGCAGATCGCGAGGGTGAGAGAGCAGAAATGACATCTATTCTGAGCCATGATGTGGGATATTTCTGCAAACAGATTAGTTCTGAAATTCATTCCCTTAAATAATTCCTTCCAGGCAATGTCTCTGGAGCTTTGATTCACTATCTCAAGCTTTAACAAATGATAAGGCTAATGTGAGGTCCTTTTTTATAAACAGGGTCCATCTGAGCTCACAGATGTGTAATTTGTTCCAGAGAAGGAAACACCTAAGCTGACCACAGAGAACAGGAAGTTACTCATCGCTGATGGCTAGGCTGTACCTCTTAGTGAGAAGGTGACTCAAGGTAAAGGTTATCAGATTAATATCAGGATATCTCCAGGACCTCAGTAATGCTTTCATCTGTCTCCTAAAATGTTGAGATCCTCTCCATTAGTGTGGTCTCCCCAGAGAACATCGGGGGATCAGGGTAGAGCATTTCTGCTTTGCTCTCACCCCATTTCCCGTCGCTCCCATTTCTTTTTCTCTTTTACTAATCTTTCTACTACATCTCATCTATTATTTTTCATTCTGTTTATGGCTTGCTGATCCCATTCATCAATTGGCAAGGTGATATCTACCTCTTTTTGCTGAAAAGTTTTTATTTTTCTAATGTTTTACTTATTGAATCTTCTCATATAATCAAATGAGGTGAACAGCAGACCCATATAGTGAGGAGGAGGGGAAGGGATCTTTGAGTATCAGCCATGGCAAACTGAATTCAACAGAAAAATACTCACTTTTTGTTGCTGCTATTTTTTCGTGGTCTACTTTCTGTAGGTGAGTTAAAGCACTCAGCAGGAATCAGACCCATCTCAAGGTAAAAAACAGATGTCCAGAGCTGAGACTAGCTAGGAGATAGGTTATGGAGGAGTTAAGCTCCAATCCTTGACAGTGATGGTCTAGTACATTGTTCCAGATGGTCCTGGAAAAAAAAACAAGGGTGACAGAGAACTGAAATGACTCAAAGTTAATTCCAGAGAAAATTTTGATGAAGTTATATCTCACCATTATCAAGAGAAGAGGTGCCACTAAGTCAACTAACTTGCTGAATGAACAGAAAACAAACCATGGGAGAAGAAAAAATACTAGTTTTACTTGGCTTAAAGAGATAACTTAGCCCAACAAAGTATTCAAGAATTGCCAGGCTAGTCCATGGGAGAGGACAGCTCAGCATGAAAAGAACAGTGGATGAAAAAGGCAAAAGTTGTTGGTTGTGATTTAAAACTTTACCTGGTGCTTTGCATGTCAACCTACCTCTTAGCAGAATGCCTGCAGTCATTTCAGTGCTTCTCCATTAACTTCTGTATGTGTTAGCTAAGGCTACCCATGTCTTGCTGAAATGGAATCAAAACAAAGAGTGCTCAAATAATTCTCATCAAGTCCCAGAGAAAATAGGGGTCTGTCTGAACCTGAGATTTACAAAGTTCTCTGGTGTTAACAAAGAAGGATAAATTGTTCCTGGTTTTGAAGATCCTAATGAAGGCAATGAATGAAGGAGACAATGATAGAACTTACATCAAAAATTCACCTTGACCATCCTCCTCACAGGAGCCTCGACTATTCAATATATACTGCCTTCCTTCACAATGTTGGTGTTATTAAACAAAATTTATACTGTTAAAGACTTTAAATTTTAAAAAACCCTTTAGTAAGTACACTGAGGAAGCAGCAAATGCACTTAAATCAGAAAGCTGCCTTTACCATAATAATAGCATGGAAGAGCTTTATACGAAAAAAAAAGAAATAAATCAAGTGTACAAATTATCCAACATTCATTGCATGATATCCTGACAGCTATGTTAGTCCTGTTAAAAATATCCAGGAGGACGGCACATTGCAGATGGTACTTCATAATGTGTTCACTTCAAAGCAGTTATTCACTACCTCAGAGAGAGCGCAGCTTGATGAAGGCCATAGGACACTTGGTTCAGTCAGTAAAAGCTGCTTGATGAGGGTGTCTTTGGTTAGCTAGTTAGTAACTTATTCATTCATTTTCTGCAGGAAAATTTGATGAAACATGAAGGGAAAATCATAGCCTTGCATGTTCTTTGTGCAATCCAGAATCCGGAATCCAGTTCAAATAACGTTTGCTTTTCCAGGAACTACAAGTGTGAAAAACATGTTAAAATGCCCTGCAGTTTCATCTCTGGAAACATGAGCTTAAACCTGACTTCCTATAGGTTACCAGTGAAATGACTGACTATTTGTCAGCATCACAAAGCCAATAAATTACTGAGCAACCTGATAGGACTGATTGTCAAAAGATGCCCAGGAGCAGAATCTCCTGCCTGGGATGAGGTGTCTAAGCAGAACCCTACAAGTGACCTTCAGGAACAGTCTGTCTCAGAGCCCACCCTGCTCTTATCCTCATTCTGCTTTGCAACTGAAAAAACCTTATTTGCCTAGGATATCATACAGAAGAATATTTTAATAAATAGCAAGTAGAGAAATATAATTTTCTTAGCAAACAAGATGTCAAGTCGACAGTACGAGTGTCATATTTACATTCATCTTATTAAGATTTATACCATTTAATGTTGGGCTTTAAGAATTACACTATAAATGGAATATCATTTTCATATAAAAGGGATGGTATATTTTTAAATCAAGCCTGTAGAAACTCACTCATCAGTGGTTTATGAAACTTCAGTACACTGATGCTTCAGTACTCAATTAATGTCAGGCAATATGGATTTCAATCTGGCTTGAAATCTATTTAAACAAATGAAGTAGATACAAATGTTGGCTCTTTGGCCAGCCAGAGATAAAAATCCATTTTCTACCCCATTTATAATAAGAAGTAACCTGAATGTAATTTATCCAAAGCACAATATGTTTCCCTAATTTTTACATATAACCATTACTTACAGTTTAAGTAACAGTTATATCCATGGATCTTAGTGCACTTAATTGAAAATGTATGGTATTAAAATGTAAGACTCCATTCTTCAAAAATAAAAGCATTATCCTAAGGAATAACTGAAGTGGTGGAGCGGAGACTGGGAAAAGGCAAGGGAAGGGAACCTTAACAAAAGTCCTTAAACGCAAACATTTCTTCCCATTCATGTTATATTAGGATTGGTTTTGAATTAAATTAGTCTCTCTCAGCCTCATATTTCAGTTCAGATTACAAAATTCTCTCATCTGATTGTCACATTTTGTGCTGAAGTCAAATCCTTCTGCAGCAGAGTGACATGTCAAGGGTGACAGTGACAAATTGTCACTAAGTAAGGAATAACACATGACAGGGCGTTTGGCCATAATGAGATATATGCATGCCTGGAGAACGTTTGCAGGCATGAGGCTGAAGGGCGATTGCTCCCAGCACTCATCATGTTGCTCGGTCTCATTAAGACTTTACATGCACTGGAATAGATTTCCAGTGATTAAAATAAAATTTAAAAATATATATATGAATGAGCAAATCACCACAGCAACTTTTATTTTTATTCATACTTAGAAGTTTGTATGCCTTATAAGACTGGAACAGAAAAAAGGAGAAAGAGTCTTTTATCCCCCTTCTAAATTTTTTGTTCATCATAGCAATGTGCAAGTTCCATCCTCTTTAAATGAACAGCATCACTGAAATCTTTGGCCTAATGGCCTTGATGGTGTTACCTGACACACACTCATTTGTAGCCATAAACTTTACACGGGCAAAGATGTTACTCTTCAAATATATAATGATTTTCTTAATGTCTCTTTTTGTTGATGTGGGTTTAGAGATAATACAGGGGCATGACAAAGTTCACAGAAAGGTTATTAACTTATCCATTGTGATTTGATCTCTAATGACTTTTTAAACTTAGTGCCTCTTAATTAATTATAAGCACAAGTGCTAAATCCTGACAAGACTATGATAACATAGGGGCTTTCAGGAACAAGGTCAGGCTTGTGGTTAAAGGGACATAGGAAGTCGTATATTTAGCTTAGCCAGTGTCTTTCACCACCAGGGAAGGAAGATGAGAAGATGTTGTTACAGACTTTATTGCAGCCCTCACACTTTAGATCCGGTTGACTCAGGATTCAGGGCAAGATAGCTATTTGTGCAAAAAAACTCGAGTCAGGTACAGTAAAAGGGGTAGGGCTTAGGGTCCCCACACTAGCAAGACACTTGCCATGCCTTACTTCCCTCAATTAATAAAGGCTACCATGAAATTTAATCTCACCATGTGTACAGCACAGGGAGCTTTTGGGGCTAAGAACAGTCTCAGTTCAGATTGGTGTTCATTTCAATGTATGAGAAGTTTGTCACCATAAGCAACACCAGTCAGTGACTTTTTTCCATTTGAAGGAAAGAAAAAATTACCATTTTAGTCCCAAAGTCAAAACCAAGTCTCATCCCATTCTCCCCTGCAAAATATGCACTCTCATTTTGCTTTAAAAAATGAAAAGGTACCAGCAGCGTTGTGGCTGTTCATCACATGCCCCAGGATTTAGGAAACTTCCATGATATTCCCAGAAGATTTTACCACTGAACAAAGTTAGTCAAAGAGTGTCTTCTCCTAAACAGAACTCCTCCATCTGAAAGAGAAAAAAGGAAACTATCGTGACACACAGTAAAATGGAAGAAAGGATGAGTACTTTGGAAAAGAAGAAAACAAAGACAGCCCCAAAGTCAAGCTGAGACTGTAGTTCTGCTTGGATACCTGACACAAGGGCAGCTGCTTGTTAAAACAATCCTTAGTGGCAAATCATTTTATTAGTCACAGTGATACTCGGTATTTCTATAGAATCTGCCATTTAAGAGCTTCACAGATCCTTCACAGGAAAAACTCTCTGCATTTTGCTATCAGATAAGCTACAGAGAAACTATGGACTCAATCCATGACAGAGCAGAAACAGGAAAAAAAAGATCTCCAGATATAAAGATTTTTTCTCACATGACATTCTCTTGGATTTCCTGTAGGTATTTGTGAAATGTCAATCACAGTGATGCCTAAAACCAGAACTGATCTTGAAAGCCTTTCTTTGTGGCTTTGAACTTAAAAAAGAATCAGTGGGTCTCACCTCATTACTAGAAATGGGCCAAAGCAGAGACACTTTCCATTACAGAAAATAGAGCCTACCAGATTGACCTGAAGTGTCTTGGTTCATACTCATATAAACAGGTCTCAACGAAGTATTTTTCTTCCTGCTACAGAGCAGTTTGGGCCTTCATCCACCATGTCCCCAGCCATACATCCCAACCTCTAAATAGCACTGCCAATCACCCGCTTCAGCTCTCCCATTCGAATAATAAAGTCACAGGCCTCTTGGATCAGGGAACAACTCCTATGGATGAAGCTGACAGCCTTGGATTTGTTGCTCTTCCAGCAATAAATGAGTTATGCAAGTACATAAATTTCAATTACTCACTGCTTTGGAAAGGGATTTCTGGACTCTATTATCTGCAATTAGATCCTTGGCAGTGGGGCCACCCAGGCATTTTTCAAACAACAGCGACACCTGGGTTGTGACATTCACTCAAAAGAGCTGTTTATGCTTGCAACCCTTAACTGTCCCACAGAAATATGTTTCACAGATGGGATGGTCATTGAAACACACTGAGAAGTGAACACCGTGATGGTGGCTTTTATGCACTGGCAACTTGTCTGTTTTAATTTTAGACTTTCTTGATGGCTATGTTGGCCCTTGACAGCCATGGCCTCTGGGTATTGCAGAACAGGAACATTTTCTTTTTTAGATAGTTACAGTTCTACTTACTATATCCTATCCTTCTACAAATCAATGCATTTGCTACTGCTGTTTATGGAGGAAAAATTCCGACAACAAGCCTAATTGTCAACTTGCACCCATGAACTCAAATCTGCTTTAATGCACTGTTGTTACCATTTGCAAACTGATGTAAAACTACAAGAGGTAGTCTGTGCTAACTTGGAGATACACCCCAAAGATACACAGAGACTCACAAGCTTAGGGTGTCCTACCTTGACCTGAGCACCTCACACCCTAAGGAGAAAATTCCACCGCATGGATCATCAGCATCTAGGAATTGCTGATGAAGTCATGTAACAGTCAAGAAAAAAATTGTAATCAGAAGTGGATATAGGCAGCATGCCCAAATTTGTTTACATGCAGAAGGAGAATCAGGTCAGCTTCGGCTCAAAAAATAAGTGAAGGCAAGCTCAGGATCTTCCCAGAACTTTCCAGTCTCCAGAGTGTAAGACCAGGTGGATCTCCAAAGAGAAACAATAACACTTGATGTGGGAGGCCAAGTGCTTGTAGTGATTGCTCACCAACTCTCTAAAAAAAAAACCAACAAACCCCAAGAACAGTAATTAAAGCCTTAGGGAGTTAATTGGACTCAAATAAATGAAGATGCAGTAGCCAGAGAATTTTGAAACCAAGGATGCTATGGCTTCCTTCTCAAGGGAACAAGCAGAGAGGAAAGTGTGAGTGAAAAAGCAAACTGAAATGACCAAAGGAAAGTGCATGAAGGACCTCAAAGTGTGTATAAAATAATGTATTTTGAATACATTTGGATATCAAAATATATTGAACAAATGTGGTTTCATTTTGAATACTGGACATTCATTTATGTTGCCAACTATAACAGAAATCTTCTTCCTGTTCAAGCAGGGAATACAGAGACAGGTACTAGTTCAGATAAGTATTATAAACAATTAAAGGAAAAGAAGGTGGAAAGGACCAGCAATGTGAAATGGAAATGTTTTGCTTAAACTGAGTGACGTTAAAACAGGTCTGGAAAGCAAATCATAGCTTCTTTCCACATGATATTACACTTTTCCCTTTTTACAATCTAAGGCAACTGTAAAAGGCTTATTCTGAGGTGAGAAAAGGTTCACAAAATTGCTTAACAAGTTCCTAAAGCCTCTCTAACAATAAATATTTCTGCAAGTGATACTGAAGCACTCATCCCCATTCCCAGGAATGGATACAGCTACCTGGAAGGGGTGGGTAAGGATAAGGCCAGTCTGCACAGCTTACATTTCCAGGACATTTACCAGTCTTGAAACTGAAAGCTGAAGTTAAAAAATCTGTAGTTTAGGGAGGATACTGATCAAATGGAGCACAGTGCATTGTGGATTCCTGAAGAAGAAGCAGGCATGCAGGGCCATGTTATGCCTTGTCCATCACCTGTGCAGTATCTGTCTGCCTGCCAGATCTCACCCGTCATGCTGCCTCGTATTTGCTAGCTCAGCACTGCGAAGCAGCCAACAAGGAGAAAAAGTAGCATAGCAAAGGACACAGCAGACTAGACAGTGCTGCATTTGAGCCTTGACGTTCAGTAACACTCGGGGAGCTGCAGCATTCCTTGTGACAGAAGGAAGCCCGCAGGCTTTTCACAACAGTGGTTACAGCCAGGCCAAGTCCAGGGGACAGGAAAAACGGTACAAAGTGACTTTCCCATCACCTCCAGCCAAGCTTAAAAATCCATTCAAACAGGAATTAGAGTTCTGAGCCTTTAGACAGAAACCTCTTTTTGCTGAGAGTAAACCAGAGACAGTTGTAATGTTGTCTCTTTTTTTTAGTTTGGATGTGTTACTAACACAGTATAACGCTACAGTCAGCTACACATCATCCCAACTGTAAAAATTAAGAAGAGCTGTTGTATGTCAAGTGATGAAGCACTAAGTGTCACAACTTCAAAAGTCCTGTTTTTCTGGCAATATTTACTCATTCACATGACACATTAACATATGTAATAAGTGCATAAAAGAACAAATGTCATATGGAAAAGAGAAGTAAATGTGCGCCCATAATACAGTGAACATTATCAGGAAAATCTAGATTGTTTTAATTTCCTGACTCCTATACCTGGAACACCATCCCTATGCTGTAATAGCATTTTTTTTTTTCTTCTGTGATTGTACAACACTTTGCACTGTCAGATTTCATGATTATTGCTCATCTTTTCTGCTACAACACACCTAACAATGAAGTTTCCTTTTCACTTAATTTCTTCTAAAGGAATTTATGAAAAAAATGAGATAGACCTATAAAGAACTATTCTTTAGGAAGCGATTTTGAGCACCTTTAGCTCTAATTTTGCCAGCAAAAGCTCACCCTTAACTCATAAAAGCAGTGCATGTTACTAAGCCATGAGGTTGCCACAGGACTGTTATGTAAGATTATGATCAGATCTTGCAAGTTCATTTTGTCTCGGTGTTTCAATTGACATACATTTAACTGCTTTGTTTGCTTCCAAATTATATCTAATGTCCATTGTATGCATCATATGGCAAACATCAGCCCGTTCTGCAAAAGCTGTTTCTAAACATGTTTGGTTAGATTTTCATTTAAAGCAAGTTCATTTCCTCTGTCAAATTTAAAGAGCAGACAACCTGACACGTATGCAGCCTTTCAGCTTCACGGTCAACGGTCTTCATTCATTATTTGAGTGTGAAAATAAAGTGTAAGAAATTAAATGCTGCTACAGCCTCCCCTACATCTGATACTAGTAATTGACTCCTCCAATGAGTATATATTATGGGCTTGGTACATATGCAAAGAAAATAGAAATAGGAAGGCAAATGATGAAAATGTATGAGCCTGATTCAGAAAAAAATAGTAAATTCATTATATTTTAGGCTGGTACATCCTAAACTTAAACTCTTCTCTTCTTCAAATGAATAAAGATTGTGTTGATATTCAGCTACCAAGTTAGATCACATATATGTTGCCATTTTAGACTTTGAAAGAGAATGGAGATCTGTGGCTAAATAAATCTCCCAAATTTTAAACTAGCAGAACAGTAGCAAAGATGCTGACTACATGCTATTCATTATATAAACTAATACATTTGACAGCTGAACTGAAACTCTCACTGTTACCTTCAAACTTGAACTTCGACTTGACCTAATCCCATATCAAATGATAACAGTTTACCATCTGTCCTTGGTCAGCCCAGTGGAAGACTTCAAAGGATAGATTTAATAGCATATAGTTTGGCCTTGACATACAGACTGTATCTGTTCTTACTTAAAGAACAATAAAACCTTGTATTTAATTTCTTTTTCTTCCCCCCCCTTTTTTTTAACAGATGGAGGGCTTGTGTCTTATTCCATTCTGTCACCCCATCTGGACGCCTTAAATGTGATACTAAGGGAAGCATGGGGTGAGCCCACCAAAAGCTCAGTTCAAGCTGAGATACAGTGAGAAGGAAAGAAAATAGACTGATACCTGCCTTGCATCATGCTAAATTAAAGGCATTTAAGCCTGCCATAGGAGAAAACAGAGAAGAAATAAGCACAGAGTTCTGAAATAATGATGGCAGAACATAACAATGCAGTATTGAGGTGCACTGCAAGCTCTCAAAAAAGTACAGATGTTTCATCAGTGACACCTAATTGAAAAGAAACATTTTTGGCAGTTAGTTCATGTGGCACTTTGCACAGCAGCAAACTATGAGTCTAAGCATCATAGGAATCACTTTCTGCTCACTGTTTCTTGTGAGATCTCATCTGAGTTTACCAAAAGAAAAACTTTTCTGAGGAATTCAGAGAAAGTGTTTTACTCTGGCAGCAAAAGCAGCTATTTTTCTATTTTCTACCTAAGCTATTTATTATAATCAAGACTCTGTGTGTGTGTGTGAAATACTCCAATCCAATGCTTTAATACAGAAACTGCATTCTTTTAACTCAGAGTAGTATTTTCAGATAATATTTTTTAAGAGATAAAGGTCCACTAAAAGAGTCTGAGCTACTACCTTTTTAACACAGGGCAGAAGATTGAACCCAGTAATTTCTAAAGAATATGTTCCTCTAACTATGAAAATGTAGTAAAGTAGTTGTATGATTATGACAAGTATACCAGTGCATGATGACTGCTTTGCAAGTGCTCTGCAGAGACAGTTGAGGATGAAGTCTTCTCTTTTTACATATCTGAAGTAAGTAGCATATTCAGCAGTATATTAATAAATAGCAAATGTTTTATTTTTAGTGGTCATTCAGAGTTTACTCTGCTCATTATATATGTGGACTTAAAAGTCCCCTTGAATCACAGAACAGTGAAGTAAAACCTTATCAGTGTTGGGGTGTTCACTTAAGGTGATATCCCTGATCCTACAAGCAAGAGTTTCAGAGCCCCTAGTTACCTTTAACCTAATGCTTTCAACCTCACAAGTCATAACATTAAGATACCTGGATGAAGAATTAAGCATGGCAGGATAATACAAAAGCAAATGATTAACAAGTATTAGCATTAGCCCTATCCCTTCCTGGTGAATGTATCCCTCCATAGCTATGAAAAAGCATTGTAATTCCCTTCTCTCCTTGCAAAGGATATTGGATCAGGACAAACATGCATCATAATGTTGTCACGTCAGTCACAACTCTGACAGACAATGCCAAGTCCAGTAAAGAGATCTTTGTAAATGAACTGGCTCCTGCTCAGAGAATGTCTGTATTTACCTATTAACCCTTCTAATCTTATTTTAGAATATCATTTACCAGGTGAACCAAAATAAAAAGATAAAGTCCCTAAATTTTGTTTTAATCGCAGCAAGTAATTTAATAACTTTGGTTTTAATTTAAAGGCAGAGAAAATGGAAGTCTAAATTGTTACAGAACTGCTGATGTCAACTTTCACTGTTCTCACCTGTGACTTTTATTCACAAACTGCAATTGCTTGGTAGATGACTTGGAATGGAACAGCCTTATTTTCAGTCTCCCAGGACAGCACCACAGCCTTGAGGCAATAAAGCTATTTGAGGTAAGAATCTCTCCTATTGACACATTCCACTTTGGCAAACAAGCATTTCCTAGATCAAAGACTGAGACTTGAGTGGATATCTTAAACATAAGACTGCATAATTACCTTGTATAAAATACATCTAGGTTGAAAGCTTCATTGTAATCTCAGCTTCAAAATGCACTGTGGCGGGGGAGTTATGTACTCTTCTGACACATGGGAAGGGCTTGATTTAAATCCTCTGTGAGAGACTGCAGAACAGTGCTTCCATGAAGAGCTGCTCCAAGGAGCCAATTTTTCAGGAAATAATAAAGGAACATGCATCTTGTCCGTGCTGCAACTTCTGTGCAGTTGAGAACTGGCAGAGACTTTGAACATGAAAACGTTTGTCCTTTACCAGTACCTCAGGCATTCAGGAAGAGGAAAGTTAGCCAGTACCTAAATACCCAAATCCCCAGTCCCCATCTGAACCATGAGAGAATGGCACCTGCTAGAATTACAAAGTAGAAAACTCCAGAAATGTGTTTGTTCATTGGTAAGGGGTGTTTCTACCTCATTTACTCTAATAGACATTGCTCAAGTTCATTAGCATGCTTTTACTGCTGTTCTCATGGAGGTAACCAAAGGAGCCTGTCTGCTTTGAGATAAAACATGCAATGATACCATGCTCAATACCAAACTGAAAGGAAAGGAAGTATTTTAAAGCCCTTTACCAAAGATTTCAGTAGGTCTTAAAGACTCAGCCTGAAGCTCATCCAAAGAAGCCAAGCTGGGGCTTGAAGGCTCCAATAAGGTAGCAAAACTGTTGTGTTAATGATCTGTCCTTTCTCATCTGCAGAGGGAAAGTAAGTCATGTGTGTCCTTATACACTACTTTAGTAAAATGGATGTGCAGTATACACTTCATTACAACCACCACGGGGATTAAAAGTAACTTGAGCAAATAGCCCCAACTCCTTATAACAATCTTTTGAAGACATTCAAAGACAAATGAAAAGAAGAAGAAAAGAAAAAAAGCAACAGTATCTCAAGAACAGAGGAGTTTGCAGAGGGACAAGTGGGCAGCTAACACAGGCCACAATCTTAGCAGTTCCCCTATGAACCTGACTCTCCCACACAGTGCCCCAGGACAATGTCATGGATGGTGGGCCCCATGGGAAAAGGACTGTGCAGAAGTCCTTAGAGAAGGAGTCCTTCCATCATTGTGTGCAGGACAAGGCTGAAAGGCATCCGACTCTGTGTCTGAACAATGCTGCCCTCCTATGGCATGTCACTAAGCCCATTCACTTCTGCACTGGCACTCCTCAGTCTCAAGTGCTTTAACATCCTTAACCCCACAGAAAGGCAAAAGCAAGGGGTACATGACAATTAAAAATTATTTCCTTTTCTGGCTTGTGGCCTCTGAAATACATACCCAGATGACTGATCCAGATGATAATGCCCCATACTCTGTCCAGGCCGTTGTTCTGGTTCATAGCCCTTCACGGCCTTCAGGCTCTGTTTCCCTCTGAAGTCTAGTCTGTATAGCTCATTCTCTTATTAACTTGTTCAAGGCTAATGCAAGACAGAAGGAAGAAGCTGAGAAGTTTAACTGAGAGCAAAAATACCCTTTTCAAATGACAGGTACAGTCTGTAAGTCTATGCCTACAACCTGCCCCGTTTACTGCACCATCGAGGGGAATGCCACACAGCCTGAGTCCTTGGGCCAATTCAGCACTGAGTCTTCCTACCGATGGAGAAGTAAAACCTCTCTCGATTAAAGATTATTTTACTTTTGAAAACAGTTTCTATCTTCTTTCATACCTACTTCACAGCTAAGTTCCTCTTCACTGACACAAAGTGGGAGAATGAGGCAAACACTGATCACAACAAACATATCTTTACAGCTTTATGCCAATCCCCTTCAATGCAACCACTTAGTCCTGATGGCCACCTTTGGGGTTTTCTCAGCTTACTAAAATGTCTTTCTAATGCACTATCAGTCTTCACTCGAGTCAGCTGAGGCCTGGGACCTGACTTCTTAGTCCTGGTGTGAAAATTTATTAAACACACCACATGTCTGAAATGTGACACAGAAAATTAAAAGGTCAGCAAGTAGTTCAATAGCACCCATGTCTGAAATTACTTACATGCAGATGAAGACATACAGCTACAGTTTTTGTGGATGCTGTTTGTGGGGAAGAAGTCTTGAACTGGATACACTTCATGGATTTAGAAGCAGCTGGAGAATATAGATGTATAACGGAAAAGAAATGATAAACTAAAGAGACTTAGTAAGGCAGGAGAAAATGGCCACCCACGAACTCTACTCAGATCAGGCTGGTGGTCTGGATGATAACTGTGTATTTTGTACACTTAGTGAACTTGGTTGCATAAGTTGCTCAGATATATGGAGCCACTTCTAACTAACCTGTCCCTCAAATCCCTGAAACACCTGTGTCCTGGAGCCCTGGATATCCCAAAATTCCTCTCCCTTCATGGTTTGAATGGGAGAGGAAAGGCACGAAAAACCTGTTTCCCCTCCCCTGCCCTGCAGGCGTGAAGAGGGGGAGCAAAGGGCCCTTCCGGCAGGAGGGGTGCCCGTGCAGATGCCTGCGCGGGAATTGGGCTGGGGATTGGCTGTGGTCTTTGTGCCTAGGAAGTGGCAAATCATCTCTTTGTCTAGGAAGGGTATAAATATTGGGGTACTTCCCGCCTTGGGGGTCCTGCCTTAGAGTTCTCCCCCACCTGGATAGTTCCTGCAGAAGAAGTCCCCTGGCACTCCGAAGGACAAGCTCCCAAGGGACAGGACCGTCCCTGCTTTGGACAGCTTCCCACCATAAGCACCCCCTTTATGCAGGCTTGATAGGCCTTAAGGAGCCTCAGCTTCTTTTGAAAGAGAACGAGGGGACAAGCATCTGGAGTGCCCCTTCTCTCAGCCAGCCTAACTCACCTGTGAGTAAACTTTTGGCTCAGCCCGATTAATAGTGGGAAATGCTGTTTAGTAGCTTAGCCTTTTCCATCTCCTGACTTCTAAAATAGACAAATTTATCTATGGTATCCTTGTAAGATCTTCTCAATCAAATTGAATCTGCTAATTAAAACTAAATTGATTTCTGTATATAGTTTGGGGGTGGGTTTCAGGAAAATAAAATAATTCTATTTTTATATATATTCCTGACTCGGCCACGTTAATTCCCTGCCTCCACAACAACCTGTGAAACCACTTCTTCATCACTGAAGTATGTCTATCCCAAGCCACAACAGCCTACTTTCCAAATTCACTGCAGTCTGATCTCTGCAGTTCTGAAGCAAACCTGTAGCTTTTATGTGATTAAAAAAACCCTGACTTTGTGTTTATCACATGCCTTCTCAGATGCTGCTCACATCTGGACTGTTTCCAGTGTACATATCTACTTTATCCATGTCTATAACTTTGTAAAGTTTTAAAACCATTGGCAGTCTCCCAGCCAGAGCTGTAATATAAGTCTAGTGTGTCTTTATAGGGCCTGAGCTAAGTATCAAAATACTGGGAAGTTGCAAGCACCCTTATGGACTTGCAGATGGTGCTAAGTAGAAGCTGTAACCCAAACAAAGAAGACATACTCTCAAGTTGTGCCAGGGGAGGTATAGACTTGATATTAAGAGAAAGTTCTTCAGAGAAAGTGATTTGCCATTGGAAAGGGCTGCCCAGGGAGGTGTTCAAGAAAAGACTGGACAAGGCACTTAGTGGACAGGTCTGGGTGATAGGTTGGACTGGATAATCAACTAGGTTGGAAGAGACCTCCAAGATCCTATGATCGTTTTCTGTGTGTAAAAAAAACCAAAATTTACCTACAACAGTAAATTCCTCACTGAGTCTCACTGCAATAGCTTAATTCACCAGATCCCAGGGACCTAGAGTCCCAACACTGTCTGAATGGACACCAGCCTGTCATCTCCAGTGTCACTCCGGATCTCACAACCACTCTGGCCTCTCTGCAGTTCACAGTGCTTTGCATATGATGACAAGCCTGAACTAGAGATCTGGCCCACCTTCCGTCCTCTAGCATGCCTCACATGCCATGGCCATAGCTCCCCCACACAATAGGTAGGAGGACCCTTTACATGACTTAATCCTGATCATGCTGTGCCTGAACTGCAGCAGACCTCATATCAGAGCGTATGCCAGGGGAAATTTAGGCTTGAGGTGAGGAGAAAGTTCTTCACTGAGAGAATCATTGGCTACTGGAATGGGCTGCCCAGGGAGGTGGTGGAGTTGCCGTCCCAGGAGCTGTACAAGGCAGGATTGGACGTGGCACTTGGTGCCGTGGTCTAGCCTTGAGCTCTGTGGTAAAGGGTTGGACTTGATGATCTATGAGGTCTCTTCCAACCTTGGTAATACTGTGATACTGTGAAGGGAGCATCAGCAAGTGCTTGTCTGCTCTTTCATACAGAATTTATCTTTAATATCAGGCTTTGCTTTGACATCCCACTCCCAAACTTCCCTAGGCTCCCCCTCACTTAAGCTGTGCCAGGGGAGGTTTATCAATTGGATATTAGGAAAAGCTTCCTTACTGAGTGGTGAGATGCTGGAACAAACTGCCCAGAGAGGTGGTGGATTTGCCAGCCCTGGACGTGTTCAAGAAGCATGTAGATGTGGCACTTCAGTATACAGTTTAGCCATCACAGTAGTTGGGTTACAGCTGGACTCGATGATCTTAAAGGTGTTTTCCAAGCTTAATGATTTTATGATACCATGGTCTGGCAATTAGATCTGAGAAGTCCATTTCTGAAAAAAAATCAACACTGCTATTCCAAGTATTGAGAAGATAAACACAGAACACATTTCTGTCATCAGCTAATTATGCTTAAGAGTATGGGATGTCTACTCAGAGAAGATGTGTTCAACACTGATGGATCTAGGAATGCCGGACACTGTAGCTTGTGTTCCTTACAATAACTGAACATTTGTTTCAAGCTATTTCCTCACAATCTCATTTCCAGCTTGAAATTTCAGAAGATGCAGGCACCAGTTTTGTCTCCCCCCACTACTTGCAGAATGGGTACCCAGTTCCTAAATAGGAGATCCTTCTACTGAGGTTGTAAGGCTCAATGTCTATACAATAGCTCAGAATCTTTGGAAGAAAGATACGCAAAACCGTTATTGATCCAAAACATTTTGTATACTCTGCTGCACTCAATAAAACAATCAAATATAGAACATGGTTCTGCACAACCAGCATATAGAAAATTCTCTATTGTCTCTTTCTGCTTTATCAAACAGCCCATGGAAATCTTTAGAGTCCCTAGTCAATACTATTTAAAACATCAAAACCGATTTTACACTCCAAATCCTTCGCAATTTCTCTTTCTCTCAAACAGGTAGCATGCTTGTGGGAAGAACACCTTCCCTTCGTAATTACAACACACAAAGTTTTAGACATTCATATTTCAAGTGAAGGCCTAAAGTTTTGAAGGCTCTTGTTATCTTTCCAACACAAAGACTTTCCTGAGGGTTACTGCTTTTGGATGAAAGGATGTGTATTTTACTTCCTTTCAATGTTACAATGAATGATGATGTCATGACCACGTCATGGATTTACTAGCAACCCATTTCATGAAAAATCAAATTCCACTTACTGTATTGGCATAGTTTTACTATAATACTCATACAGGGCAACCTAGAAGTAAACTAGTTCCATCTTCTCCCTTTTAGTAATATCCTGCTTCCACTGCATCTCTCTTGGAGTCATAGGGCTAGGGCTGTCATGATGCACATGATAGAAATTACTCTAAATCAGTTCATCAGATTCCAGCCCAACACTTCTTCTGATTACAAAGTTAATAGCTTGAAATGGACGTACTAGAGTTAACCCTGTGACCTGTTTAATTGGTGACAAGAAGAGCAGCAAATGTAGCTGAGTGATAACGCCTAGCAGCGGAGCTACTAGAAGCAACACAGGAAAATGGAGGTAACTGTAGGTTATTCATTTCTACTTTTGGCCTGTAAAAGTTTTATTGACTTACATATGCAACTTATCACATGTATTTCTCGAAACAAAAATATCAGTGATTCACAACACAATGATGCAGCTTTATCAGACACTTCATTTCTACACTGTTTGAAAGCAGAAGTGAATTTCTGAGAAAGAAGTACAGTGTTCCTAGAATGGGACAGGAACTAAGAGCTGCTACTTTCAGCCACTGTCTGAACAATTTTAAAACAGCCCAGTAATAGATGATGTTAAAACACTATGCGACGGGAAAAGAAATTATTTTTTTTTTTTTTTTGCTAAAAAGAGACTTTAATATTTCCTTCTGTAAACAAGCAAACAAAAAACCTAACCCTTGTTTTAACAAAAGGGTTGCTTACTCAGCATGTTTAGCTAGCTCACCACAGGATCGACCAAGCAACAATACTAGCACGGCAAAGGCAGCAGGAAAGCATAACCAGGGAAAAGCAAAAGGAAACAGAACTGTGCTACTGACCCACTAGATTGGCTTAGTCACAACATGAATCTACTCTTTTGACTGACATCCAGCCTATCTCTAGAAACATGTGAGACAGGAATCAACCAAATGAGTCTCATTCTCCAAGTGCAAGACTGGGTAGGTCTGAATGTGGGTTTTAAATACCCGAACAAGGAAGGAAATGGATTCTACGATGCAAACTTTTTATGGAACAAAAAAATGTCAACCTGAATCTACACTGTGTAAAGTTAAGGATGTATTTTTATCTTTGGAAAGTATTTTACAGTTAACTGCATACCAACTCTGAAAATAAAGCCTCATTTTATTCTCTCTCCTTGGATTCACAATGGAAAAGAACTAAAGAACTATATTTCATCCATTAGGTTGAGGAACTTGCAGTACTGTGCATTGTTTTAGTGTACTAAATTTAGTTGACTTCTGTCTCTTTCAATTACCCTTCTACAAAAGACAGGTGAAAAATAATGTCTCTCTTTATATCATTTGGTTTGCTGTTGATTAATTCTTCTCTTCTAGTGCTTGTTTATGTTTTGTAGGGTAGGAAGGACAGAACAGCTTAAGGCAGGGAAAAAAGATTTAATAAAACACTCTTTTTCTGAGCTTAATTGTTGATAAAAAGACAGAAGTCAGATAGAATGGACTGAATCTTCTTTGGTAAAATAGGCCAATTGTAAGAAATCTTGAACCAAAAAAAAAAAAATTTCTATGCATGCTAGCCTCATTATTTATGTGAAGCTAAAGTAAATACAAGTTTCACATAATTAATCCACTGACTTATCTATTTTTGCCACAGCAAAGAACTGTAGAGGAATAGCATGCCCTAATTCTTAAAAGAACTGTGCTTCGTATCAGAAGCACTCAGACATTTCAGAAATAGTTCCATTCCGCTTGGTATCACTTATGTGTATGCCCTCTGTAAGCTATGTGCAACTTTCAACACCCCTCAGCCTCTCTGAAGGAGGTAGAAAGTAGGCATGAATTCTGGGGAAGGTCTTGCACTCAGCCTCTGCTTTGCAAAGGATACAACAGAGAGGGGTAAAGGGTTTCTGACTGTGATGTCCTCCAACCATCAAATGGTAATCAAATACTTTGATGAGAAGGAAGCAAAAAGATGAATGCATTTTACTGATCTATTTAAATTTCCAAAATAGTAATTGCTGAACTTGACTGTTCTCAAAAACCTTGTTCTGAAAACAGCAAGAAGCAGCAATGATTTGCCCTGAGTTTCTGCAGAGTCTAAATGTTCAAAGATATATTGAAGTTTTATTCCCCTACCTTGTTTCAGTGCTTAGACTGGTCTCACACCCCACAAAGACCGGAAAAAAACACCAATTCCTAGGCCTCCAGCAAGAAAGGAAGTGCTCCACTCAAATTCTAGAATTCTTTTCAAGCTTCCTGTTGCAAAAGTTAGAAAAGTCTTCCTTACTACATTTGACTGTAGTTCATTAATTACCAGTATTAATCTGCCACTAAAATCTAATGCTGAATATTTGGCAGTGATCATGGATGTTTCATTGATTCCACCAAAGAAGTATTACAGAATCTAGATTTCTTGCTTCATAAGACCTGGAAGAACTTATAATAGGAGTGAAAATGTTTCTAGTGCCTCCTCCTCGTAACAGTAGATTGAATAGTAGACTAATACAAAAGGCAGAGGTGATGATTAGCAAGCATACATGAAATTGTCAGGAGATGTTACTTCCTCAAGACAACTGTCTGTGGAGCACGTATCATGAAATCCCTCCTTGCTCTCCCCTCACCAGGAACTGGGAAAGAACAGATTGCATCTGCACCATAGAAGGCACAATAAGGAACTGCCAATACCCTTAAGTTTTCCTATAAAGTATGTAGGTACAGAAGTCTGATAGTCTTCTGTGGGCTTACGGCTTCATTAATCTGCCAGCAGATTATATACTAGAAACACATCACTGCCTGTTGTACAAATGCAGGTATGTTCTTGTCCCTAACTTGAATGCACCTATTAGGGCAGAGTTTGAAACTCAACAGTTAAGATACCTTTTTCGGTTTGTGAGAATACAACAAACTAATTTCAGTAGACATTATTTTTTTTCTTTAAGAACAATCTGTTTAGCAAATGTTGCTTCTCAGATAAAGCTCCATTTTTTGAACAGGCATGTATTCTTAAGGCAGAAAATTATGCCTGTCCCTTGCCAGTAGGGATTCCAGTTCCAGTTTGGCTGGTATTCTACTAGAATGATCACCTGTTGGGTGCATAAAATACTGTGAGACTTCTCTAAAGCAGTCTTGCAGTTAGAAATGAAACTTGAAGTTTTACGAAGCTGGACATTCTCCATTGCTTGCTGATGACCTGAATGGACTACCATAGAATCACAGAATCAACAAGGTTGGAAGAGACCTCCAAGATCATCCAGTTCAACCTAGCACCCAGCCCTATCCAATCAACTAGACCATGGCACTAAGTGCCTCAGCCAGTCTTTTCTTGAACACCTCCAGGGACGGTGACTCCACCACCTCCCTGGGCAGCCCATTCCAATAGCAAATCACTCTCTCTGTCAAGAACTTCCATCACTGCCTATGATGTAAAGGAATACTCTGGTGGCTGAACAATAAGCACTTGGATACACACATTTTCCAGAAGAAATAATTTTTCATTCCTAGTTTGATGGTCTTGCAGAAAAACTGGTAAAATTGTCAAAGATAGAACTATAATGTGAAAACACTATGTACTGTAGGCTTCTTTCAGATATGAGTGTAGGGGAGAAGAGGACATAGATAAAAGTGCAAGCACAGTGTCTGCAATTATAAAGATCTATATAATCTATATGTGAGGTTATTTGTCTATAAGGATATGGAGATGCTATAGTGGAGAAGATAAATAAGAATTTAAAGGAGAGCAGAGATCAAACCCTTCTCCATTATTTGTGTCCCCTTGAAGGCTCCTTGGAATATCACAGTCCCTGCCAAGCTGCAAAACCTGGCTGATCAGTGACCTAGCAAGTGCCCCAGTACCCATGCAGTACTCGTACTTCTGGTCTCAGGGCTTTGAACATTGTAAGCATGTGCAATCATGCAACAGAGCATCAAATAGAAATTAACATCATCTGCACTTAATGGGGGAAGAAATCAGATTGAATAGAACTGAAACAGACAGATGAAGAAAAGACTCAAGGTGGATAGCTCTGTCTTGCTTTTGACAGGCAGATATGATAAATAGGAAGCAGCAAGGCAACAACTCTTTTAGAAAAGGCCAGCATCCTGAATCCTCAACCCTAGGCAAGAAGCAGAAACAGCAATCCCATTTCCTCAGCTATGAGCACAATGATCTGTTGTGCCCTGACCTACTCCAATGCCTGACAGTGCCTCAGGTTTGCTACGGCTACCCTCCTTTTCAGTGCTCTCCGAGGCAACATAAATTTCAATAAGGTTAATAAATAACCTAATGAGGCTAAATAATTAGTCAAACTACACACTGGAATAATCAAAAAAATCGTTTGGAAGGAAGAAGAAAGAAGCATATTGATGTGAAGCAAGCAAAATAACTAAACAAAACTACTTTTATCATAGGTGCTCAACATCTCACATTCTAGATCAGCAGGTGCTATTCAGATGAGTAAGAATACCATTACCTCTTGAAAGAGCTTAAAACAAAGCTGACATGCAAGAACTGTGAAGAACACAGCAAAAACACAAGTGTATTTCAGTAAATTTGTTTCTTACTCCTGTGGTTCCTCATCACCTCAGTCACAGGACCCTTAGTTAATCAAGTAGCACCAAGTTCAAGCCTAAATTCTGTGGGTTAACTGTTACTGTGTTGCAGTGTGCAATTTCACTTAAGAATTACTTATTCCTTGTTCAAGCCTCTCAAGCAATGTTGATTCTATTACTACTCAAAAGATAATTCAGCAGGGTGCTAAACACCCCAAACCCCAATTTTCTTGCAGGAAGTGGTACATTTTTAGATGAACTTAAACTTGACTGGATTCTAGCTATCTGCAGCTCTCAGCAGCTTCAGACAGTATTTTGGGCACTACCATCTCAGAGAAGACAGGCTTTCCAAATAAACAACTTGAATTCACTCCCAAAATAATAGTTCTCATGCACAGAAATAAACTACTGTGGTCAGATTTAGAGAAAATCTCGTGCTGCACTTAGAAACAATGAATGTCAAAATTGTTTTGGGGAAGGCTTTGACTTGAGGAAGGGAAACCAGCAAACAGTGATGTAACTCACTGCCACACATGGAAATAGTCAATGTATGATGAGAGGCAAAAAATATTGCCAGTCTAAAGGGGTGTGTCAAGCAACATCAGAACTGAGTAAGAGATAAGTTTTACATTCCACTTTCTAGGTTTGAGAATACTGACTGAAAAAACACCTAAGCTTATAAATTAATGATGATCAGCTCTTATAGTGACAGAAGGAACTAGTTGTTAGACCGTGTCCAGATATTTTCAGCACCATATTGTCTTCTAAATATGGTGCTGTTTACTGTTCACCTTCCACTATGGCTATCGCCAAGCATTATTAGAAGTGAGCCAACAACTGCACATTTGCTAACACAGACTCACCCTCACTGTTGAACAAGAAACAGATCCATGATGACAGATTAGTGAGAATGTAAGAATAAAGCATCTTTAATTTTATAGATATATCTGTTTTCAGAAAATAATTCAGTTTGTTAGTAAAACTGGTTTTGGTCAGGTTTAGCAGCAAAATTAGCTGGAAGATTACTTACTTTCAAGTTGATCCAGTGTTCCACTCCTCTCCTGGCAGAAAGAAAAAGCAAAGTACCTTCGGGTTCTCAAAGCACAGATTGTGTATTTCTTGTGGTATGAAGAAATTTCTTTTAACATTCAGCTGTGCAATTCACCAATTCCCAGAACTGCATGTTATAGTTTGCATTCTGAACAAAGCTAAGTACCTTCCCTTCCAGGGCTCTTTTGTCTTCTAAATGCATCCTCCTTGGTTGTTTTTCATGTTATTGTGTTCTCACTGCTTCTGTATAAATGAACATATTAATCCCTAATTTACTACATCTCTTGCTCCGTTTTTCTTCTCTTAGAAGCTGCAGATGCATATTACCACCGTGCTAGCTGCCTCCTCTCTGGAGTGGTCTGGCAAAAGGAATTAGTTCAGAGAAGTTCATAAAAATGTGTATTTTCCTGTCACTTCTACTGTACTTCAGTTGTCTCATGTTCTTATTTTTATTTCAAGTATCCTTATGAAAATCCATCACATCAGGTAAGGTCTGCAGGGTTGGAAAGACGACCTTCCAAGAGAAGAGGCAGAAATATGGGAGACAATATTCCTCCTATTAAATGACATTTTCTCCACAACTCTTACACTTTAGGGTTTCCCTAAGAACATGCAAAACCTCAGGTTTGGCTTGTTGCAGCATTCAGAATGGTGCAGAAATAAGCCATTATGATTCACTTGTCAGCAGCTTAAGCAGCTGTGGAAGCTGAAGTCCATTTGAAAGTACTTCAGGTATTTGTATGCAGTAGACCTAAATGCAAGGGCATCAAAATCTGGCCTAGAAGCTTACATGGGAAAAATATGGTCCAGTCTGAAACAAGGCAGGTTTTGGTAGAGATGACAACTAGAAACAAATGCAAGTGCAATTCTGCCGGTGACTTCACATTTTAAAACACAGCACATCAGTGTAAAGAAATATAGTCTGTACCATCTAACCAGAGCTACTGATTTTTTTCTAAGCTGCCCTTCTTATTCAGTTCACAGAAACAGTGTATTCCCTTTTCTATGTGTCACTTCAGGAGAAAAGGTGGAAAAAATACAAACAAATTTGTTGGTATAGAGTTATCATCCACAAAGACAAAGAAGGCTAAAACAAAGCAAAGAATTCATGGAATCACCTTTCTAAATCTTTGGCTGCTCAATCACAAAAATATCAAAGAAGAAAACTGAAATTCACGTGAGTTAGCATGTAGGTGTGCAAAGCTATCCACAACATCCCAACTAGGACTCAGAATTGCCAAAAAAAGCTGATCCCAACACACCTTCTTTCTTCCTGCCTATTAGAGCAGACATCATGAAAATCAATCCTCAGACAGACAAAATACAATCCTTCTCCCTCATCGTTGTGAAAAAGCCCAGCATTATCAAGAGTATGGGAGAAGAAAATGGCAGTAGTTGCCACAGAGCTCTTCCAATCCATTTTATGTTACAGCTATAAGCAATGGGAATCACCTCATACTCAACAAGCACCAACTTTATGTCTTGTTTAACAATGGAATGAGGTACAGAGAAACTACATTCTATGGAAACTATATATCCCTACAGATGATGGTAAAAGCATATATATACTGACAGACACAAACTGGAGTTTGTCTTGCACCTCCTACAGCTAAGCTACTGATACTTACCTATCATCACCTGTACACAGAGCACTGGAAACCATCTTTGAAAAAACATAGCAGCAGCTGGCAGACTCTCTATTAAGACTGTAGGAGTATTAATATCTGATGTCTTCACAACAAAGATTTTTTTTTTAAGCAGAGAAAGCCACTATTTGTCACAGGGTGATCTCAAGGCTGTTAATCTCCTGTCTACACCTTAAGAAAGAAGAGAGGAAAAAAAATCTAGTTTAAACAAGTAATGATAGGGATAAAAACTTCAGACTGATGCTACATTACATTACTTGGGAGACTGAGGTATCCAGTCACGGTCTTCAGTACAAAAGAAAATTATAGGGTCTATCAGTAAAGAAGCAGTACTCTGAGCCTATGTGCTGGCATGCTTACAGGTTTTTTAATGTCTGGCAGGATGTTTTACAAACTAAACTCAGCAAGATGACAATTCCACCAGAAGGTGCTTCAGATGGTTTTGCTAATAATTTTGATCAGCTGAAATGGAGAAAAACATCACTTTGTTTATTTGGCTTTTCCAGAACCTGTCAAATCTGAGCAGAACCATTAATTGCCCCCTTCTGTATCTCCCCTGCTATCTCTCCCACCTTCTTTCAGAAAAGACACTTCATTTTTGTGGTGTTTTTTTCTACAAGTATTCTGCATAATCAGCCTTTGTTCTCAAAACAAATTCTGGTCATTATTTGTGCACTTCCTTTGCTGGAAGGAAGTACCATTTCTTGAGAATATTCACTGGAGGTTGCTACTGCTACAAACATGTAAGTGCTAACCACCATATATTGGCTTTTGTTTTAATAGCCTTTTAACCAACTTTGTTAATGGACTGAATGCAATTTAGATATGGAACTTGGCTAAAATGTAGCTTCAATTGGCTATTAAAATTTAAGAGCCAACTAAGATAGCTAATTACAAAAAAGCTCCAGTGATAATGCTAAGCAGAATTAGTAATAGCAAATGACAGTCTGTCTAGTCTTATTCCCAAAGGGAAAGAAACTCTTAACTGAGAAGTCAACCAGACAACGTGCAGAAAACTTAATTGCATTACTGGTATTACGGCATCCCAAATCTGGCAGCTCACTGGGACAAAACTGTGAGTGAAGTCTGTCAAAATACTCAGTAAAGCAACTGACCTCGTTTTTCATGCTAGATGCAACAGACATTGGGAATTATGTTTTTATTTTGGGAAATGGTATTTGGCAATTATTCCTGTAAAAAGTATCAAATCAGCACCATCTAAAAAATATCTTCTACCCATCTCAAATTTGATTCTCTCTCCAGATATTTTAGATAAGTGAAAAAAATATAAACAATCTGTCTGCAAAACATTCAAGCAGTAAAAGAAGCATTCTGTGCTTCATTATCAATATCCTCATTACACCATCAGCTGAAGTGCCGACTAGTTCTCCTGTGAAGATTTATCATGTACGGTGGCCACTTTGAAACATAGGTAGCGGAGTCTTTAACATTCCCTACTCAAGTGTCTCCCTGCTGTGCCTGTAAATGTCAGTCCAGTTTTTTCACGGCTGTGCACACAGATTAGAAACAGCAGGAGAGCTTGGGAGTATGACTACAATACCAGTAAGGACACTTGTCTTCATGGCACTGCTCAAGTGATTCTTGGAATGCAGGACCCTGCTGTTTTCTAATATTTACACACAACTGGAGTCATCAAGAGCAGTAAATGCAGTCTAAAGGCAGCTTGCTTCTTTTGTGTTAGGGGCTTTACTTTCAAATGGGGATGTCAACAAAATCCTACTACACCCTCTGCCTCTTCTAAAGCGGTGCATTTCCCCATCACTGTTTTGAAAACAAAAACACACACGTGCAAGTACATGTTGTATGCAATACATACGGTAGTACTTCAGGTATTATCACAGTCTTCTATTTGGCTCATCCTGACCACCCCACACTTTAACATAACTGCAGTTTACAGCGACCTAGAGACATTCCTGCCCATGAAGAGCATAGTTTTGCACCATGTCTCTTGAGCACAAACAAGCCTCAAAACAGCATTCACCTAGAATAGAAAGCATCCTATTTCTTCACAGAACACTTGCTAGCACAAACCTTTTCCAGGACATTTTTGAGGAGGGGAGAGGTACAGAAAGTTTATGAAATTTGCATCTCAAAACGTTCCTTTCAAATATATGGAAATGTCACTGTTGTTGCAGTTGGCTTTAGTAGCATCAAAAGAAAACACTCTACTTGAAAACTTGGACAGTAAAGAAAGGAAGTTTATCGGTAGGTAAGTGACTAAAAAAATTGAGATGTCAAACAACTAAAGTACAAAAGAATGACATCAACTTTGAATATGCAAGACAAGCAACAGAATACAATATGCTTTCTTGACAACAGTTCTTCAGAATAGCATAGCATACTTTTTGAACAAAATGAATAAAGTCATGATAATTATATTTAAAACTCCTCAAATCGAACTAGGAGAGAGGATTTAGCAGTCCTGCTTTTACATCTGAAACAAAGAAAACGTTACTCTTAAAGTCATCAGCCATACTTTGCTAGTAACTGGAAAAACAAGTCTGAATAGCAGTCAGAACAACAAATGAGAAAGCATTAGACTTTTTAAAAATGTTATTCCAGTTTTATTTCAAAACAAAGTATTTCCTCATTTCCAGAACATAACCTCACCATTCATTCAATGTTTTATACTACAACAAACTTATTTTTGTGAATAGCTACTCAGACATTATGCAACCAAGCAAGTGGCGTACTGGACATCCACACAAACACACTACCCATTGGCTCATAACGATTCCTTTTCATTTGACAACTATCACATGAATGATGTGCAAGACCAAACTCTATGCATTTTTGCAGTATCTAAATGGAAAGTAGTGGTATTTCATACCTCAATTAAACACTGCATTTTTTTTGATTTACAGCTGAAGACTCAATGCCAAGCAAGGAAGTACATTTAAGAAAGGTTATATACTTCGTAACTATAAAAAAAGTTAACCACTGTTTTGAGAGGAGAAGCATGTGTGAATCAAACTGTCACAGGAACTAGGTGCTTTACAAAGTTATTCTTTATAATTATTTGTAGCCTTTTAACTGATATAAAAGACCTGAAGAGGAAGCACAGGTTGGTGGATGGACAGGGTGTGAGAATGAATGAGCACTGGCTTTTAGGGCTCAGAGTAAAGAGAATAGCCAACTATGTCTGGAACTCTATTCTCCTTTCTAGAGAAACTCGGAATGAAAAGTGATACAAACACAAACATTGTGGGGGAAAAAAAAAAAACCACAACACTCACCACCTGTCCTCCAAATAATTCTTTAAACACATTTTATAACAAACTACAGAGAGGGATGGGAAGCATTTATGTTCTTTTTTTACCTTCAAAGAAATATTTAAAAGCCATTGTGATCATTTTAGACTTCATCTCAGTGTACAGCTAACTGATGGAATTCTAATAAGGCTTTACTCAAAATTAGAAGAAATCAGATGCAACACTGCTGTTCCCTATAAAGCACCCATAACAAAACCAAAGAAGGCTTTATTTCTACTTCATTAAGCAGAGAAGAGCATTTTCTTTTAGTTTTAAAGATATGAATTCATGTATATAAAGAATAAAAAAAACTTCAACATTGGAAAAAATCTGCATTTAGGATTTAAGTATACATAAATTATGCAAATAGTTTCAAAAAAACATTTATTTTTCAAAAGCAGGTGCAAACAGCAGTCCATGTTTTCACAGGATTTGTCATTTAAAAAGGAAAGAAAAGGATTCCAGTGCCACAGTAACTGAAAAAAAAACTCAGAGATGAGTCAAAGAGCTACTTCTATTATTTACTTCTGGACTCTCTTTCTGGTTGCTGGGATTTTCTTGGGTTTTGTTGAGGTCATCTTCCGCGTTCTAGTAGCTACTGCATCTGCAAATCAAACAAAGAATGACCAGACTTTCTATGAAATAAAATAACAGAAATGGATCACAAGAAAATACTTGTAGACTTTGAGAGGATAGATCAACTCATTTATTTAGTTTGACTGGGGAGTCGAGAGACACATGATATAGAAGAATATACCATGACTTCTGGGAACCCATTTTCTCCTGAAATACATATTGTACAATTCAGCTTCTCAAAAAGTAGCACTGCACACAGTCGATCCAATTAGCAGCTTGTCTCCACCAAAAGACAAAGAACCAAAACATAACCACATCCCTTCCTTCTCTGTGCCAACTTTCAGGACTATGATCCCTCCCAGTATAAGGCTCTTTCACTGAACTTCAGACCTTGTGCCAAGATCATCTGCCTCTGTATAACTTGGAAAAGAGCTTTTTTCCAAGTTCAGCATTCTGGTTTTTTTTAGTTACTTGCAGTATCTTAATACTCTGAACATGAGGTGGAAGGCAAACAGGTAGAAAAGAATATTTGTTTGGCAGTGTCAAGCTGTTAAATCAGCCCAGCTATCAGTGCAACTTTACCTACTGATTTCAAGCTATTATTTCACAATACTTCATTAACAAAAGGTAACAAACACCTAAATAAGATCCTTAACAACCTAGCACGCAGATTGTTCAAAGAGACCATACTTAAATGAAATAGAAAAATCTCCCTGCACTTTATTTCCTTCCTATGAGCAGGAAAAAAAGGGAAAAAAAAAACAAAACCACAAACAAAAACAACCCACCAAAACACTCCACCACAGCTCATTGCTCTGAATCACATTCAGCTGTAGTCATTTTGAGAAAAAAATTGCTACCATTTTCACAAAGGCAGTATCACTGATACATTTTTCATCTCTTACTCACAGTATTACCTCATTTTTGTAAAATCTTGACTCCCCTCCTTGAAACTGGTATGCTTAACTAACTCATATGCTTAACTATTTAAGTTCCCTATTTGTAAAACTATATATAACTCTACAGTTTCTGCCATCTTCTTAACCTGCATTACTGACAAAGAAAAAAATATTGAAACTGTGTTTCATGGAAGTCCTTAAGAAATAATTTGCTTGCATAACACAAAAGCTTTTGAGCAGTGTGAGTCACCGATTGTTCAAGTCAGTGAGTAAATCTGAGTGAAAGCATGAGAACAGAGAACAATGCAGAACAAACCAGAACTCTTGACTCCACCAAAAACCACACTAAGAAAGTGATGAATTACTGCAAACAGTTTTGATTTCACATTTAATTTTACATAACAATTTACTTTTAAAATGTTGATTTGAAAGTAAAAATACAAAAATCAATATTGAAGAATTCTTCCACTCTTGAAAATAAAATTGAGAATGAAAAAAATACTACTGTTCCTCTTTTTGTCCAAATGCATTTGCTGCAATTTAACAGGAAACTTGCAAATAGACTTTGTCAGATGATAGATCTTTGGTTAACAAATCACATTCAGAAAAAAAGACCTGTTCTGGTAAAACATACATATACACACCCCTCTCCCCCAACCACTATGTAAAAATCAAATCCCATTCTGGTACCCTTACAAGTACTGGCAGCTGAAAGCCATACAAGCTTGTATCATGAAGTAGTAATTTTACCTATATAAATCATTCTTTCTTCCAGATAAATTCTGGTTTGTCTTCAAGAACGAGTTCAGAATTTTCAAAGTCACAAAATATTTTAGCTACTATAACTCTATCAGCAGATATGCCGTCTGAGTTTTCAAACTGAGTTGACCTAGTGCTGTGCAGGAGAATTTCTCAACTGCATAAACTTCACCAGTTTTCCTCCCTCCATCCTACCTAGGACTTTTCCCTGGAATCTTTGTATTTCAATACAAAGCACAGAATAATCAAAGCCTTCTCCTCAAAAAAATACAATAACCTGATCTTTTTCCCTCTCATTAGCCTCCCCCAGTTTCGACTAAGGTAGCTGCAATTTTTCTTCTCAGATGATCACAGACTGTATAATTAAATACTGCAAAGACAGGTCAAATTCACATTCTATTCTCAGAAAGACTATCAATATGAAAATTATGAACTTAGGTAGGAAAATACTGCATGTGTTTGTTTACAGAGTTAAAAAAAAAATAAATGAGTTATCTGATTTTCGTGTTCATATTTCAGGAATGTAGTATTTCATTGCGGACACAGGCAACAGCACCAATCAAAACTCACAAATTCTTAGTTCAGCAAGAGCCTACCCCTTTCTAGTTGCTCATGATGGAACACCAAAAAGGAGAATCCTGCTACATTGTCTCTGGTTTCTCCTTTATTACATTAGTGAGTTCTCTTCAAAGCTTTTCTAAACAAACCATGATTATGGAGAACCTCTAAGTGAATCATAACAAAAACAAAAAAAAAATCCTCAGCATGGTTCTTTTATTCAAAAGTTCAAACTGAGAAAGAAGAAATATTCTCTTAAACTATCTGATTAATTACATTAAACTCAGAATGACTGCTCTCAACTCCTATTTAGCTTCAAAGTTTGCAGCTATTTCACAACTGAAGGTTTTCTGTACCAAAACGCTTGCCGGCATTTTCAAAATTAGCCAGATAACATAAATTTTCCTGTCCTCACAAAGTTTTCTTGTGGGAGAAATGTTAATTCTCTTTCTGAAAACAGGAGAAGTCCTGTGTGGGCAGTACCAAACAAGGACACAAACAAAGCTATTACAAGCAAAGGAAAAGGTTTTTGTAAAGCAGATTAAACTGAAGTAGGTTGCAACAGCGATTTAAATGAGGAAGAGTTATATAGGCAAAAATAAACCAGATGGTGTCACTGCACAGCTTGTTTCAAGACTGGAACAAAGTTCAGCAGAAGCACAGAATCCCACAGGCTCTAGAGGAATTATTAGAAAAGTTGATTATACTATCTGATCCTCTAACAGTAACATAAAGCAACTTTACAAAAAAAAACCCCACACATTGGTACTGGTATAGTTTTGGGCTCTATCCTTCAAGATGGTTCTGTAAAAATTTGAAAGGAAAGCAGTCATGAGTAGTGATCATGGTTTCTGTCTCTCTAACACACATGAAGGAATTGAATTCAACCAGTTCATCTGAAGGAAGTTAAAGAAATGGAAGAGAAATGAGAAGATGAAGCCTTTTGTACTCATTAAATGTGCAAAAGATTGCTATATAAAATGAGTGGATTTTTCACATTCAGAATGTATAGGACAACTAAAGTTCAGGGAAATTCTTATTAATTACTAAAAACATCAAGAGAAAATACTCTGCTAATCAAAGACTCTTTTTGGTAGTAAAGACAGTTAAATATTACAAATGGTGTTGACCAGGGATGCCTTAGAATAGATAAAATACTGGTATGTATTGAGATGAACACATGTATATAGATAAACCTGTCCTTAGGTTGGTGTACCCAGCATATCAATTCTTGATGTCCCTCACCTACATACGTCATTTTAGAAACACTCAAGTCTTATGAGTAAAAGAAATAAAACTGTACTTCCGTTTCTATAAAATGACAGATTCCTCTGGTAAAAATATGACACCAGAATCCCAAGTTTCCCACTTAATTGCCTGCTTTGATGGAAATGAGAACAGTGATCCGGACTCAGAAAATTCAGCTACCAGGAAGATTAAAACAGGCCAGATTTCAGTGTTAATGGTGACTTCTAGGTTACATCATAGGCTAGAATATTTGATAACAGAACTATAGGCAGATTTCAGACTCTAGGCAGATATCAGCTAAGTGAAAAACATCTAGCAGCAGACATGCTTGAGGTTAGCAACTGCATCACTTGCATATGCTAATTTACTCCTGACAAAGGCTGAGTACATGCCAGGCTCTGTTTAATGGCTGAAAAGTTCCACCATCTTTCGCCTTCAAAAAGCACATGCAGCTGAGTACATTGAGCAGACACTGCAAGGTTTCCTTTTTTAAAGGAAAATCTAATGTGTGAGAGCACATGTGCATAATCTCACACACAATTCATTCTATGTTTATCTCTTTAAGAAATAAAGGTCAATATATCTGGAGTGTTGGACCACGTAGTGAAGAGTTCTCAAGTGGTTTCTGGAAAAGATGTTCTCAGTCTCCACCTAGATGGAGCTTAATCATCATTTCTGTATAGACAACCTGTGTGCTCCAGCAGAGAGTCATATGACAGAATTCACATTTCTTTAACACTGGCAACTTCATGTCACATCAACTGAATTGCCACAATTAAGCTGAGAAGCAATCAAGTAGGAACAAGAGGGTCACAAACAACTCTCCTTACTCAAACAGATCTGATCTTGCATATGCACTATACAGACCTCAGTGCAATAAATCAATCCAGTATGTTTTGTAACTAAAGTAACTAATTGTGGACTTGTAATTTCCAAAGAGGAGACAAATTTAGGACTGTCAAATCTTAAAAATTCTACCACTGACCACATTATCACTTTTGTCTTGGGAAATGTGATTCAGCCATATTTCAGCTGTCTTTGATCACATCAAACAAACAAGTCATTTTGCTGGATAGCTCCCTAGATCTTTTACCTTCAACTGTCCCTTCAAAGGTTTCTACAATCAAACTGAAAAGGGAAAAATCACACAATTACTATTTACACAGGGGAAGGCATAGGAAAAAATACATAATTGGAAGCTGAAAGATTACACTCAGTATCCAGCTTCAAACTTCAGATGAAAAACAGGCTGCACAGCATTTGAAGAGTTAAGCATCACACTAGTCACTGAATTGTAGAATTGCTTTGGTTGGAAAAGACCTTAAGGCCAAGTCAAACTCTACCAAGTCTGGTGCTAAACCATGTCTCTTAAAACCACATATTTTAAACACTTCCACGGTTGGGGCCCCAACCACCTCTCTGGGGACTCTATTCCAATGTTTGATAACCTTTCCAGTGAAGACGTTTCTTCTAATAGCTAATCTGACTCTTCCACGGTGCAATTTGAGACCATTTCCTCTCATCCTATCATTTGTTACTAGGGAGAACATATGGATGCTCCCCTCATTTTAGAGAAAGAAGGTCTTCCCTCAGCCTCTTTTTCTCCCGACTAAACAACCTCAGTTCCAACAATCCCAATCAGCCGTTCCCAAATCACTGTGGCCAGGTTCAATACAGTGCTAAGGAAGACCTCCTTTTCTTTTAAAAATGGTAGAGTAAGACAGAGTGTGTAGTCTTCTGACAAGCCATTCCCCACCTTAGCCATGGAACCTTGCATAGCTGATAAAACTTTATAGTATAACACTTCTCAAATAAAATTTTTTCAGTAATCTGAAGGCTATTGAAAAATCTGTAAAGCTCACAAATAGTTTCACTTAGCTGCTTGTTCTCTTTTCTTAGCAATTCTTTTCTCTACAATACCTCAGAAATATGCCTTGCAAATAAAAGGGGAGAGACCAAAAGAATGCAAGTATGGACTTGAATTCCAAGAAGTACACAATTAGGGGAAGGGAAGACAGAGCAGAGTTAAGGAATGGGGTTTGGATTCGGGTACTCTGTTCTTTCAAGTTGTCTATTTACAGCAACAAATGTAGCCAATATGATACTACTATCTTCATATGAAAATATGGGAAACATTATGGCACAATAATGTTTTTATTCAATGACTTTATGCCTGTGGATTTCCTAAAGACAAAAATCAAACCTGAATGTTCTCTCAAAAATTAGCATGTAAAACTGTTTCAGATAGAACTCAAGCTGATTTCCTTCTATTTGTAAAAACTGGTTTACTGAAAACATTACAGAACGCAACTGTCCATACGTATGTAAATCAATAGTCACATGCAGCATGTGCTTAAAAATAGCCCCTATAGCCCTCCTCTCCACCACACAATTAATTCAAATGTATTACTTGCAATCTTGAAAAAGGTTAGCTCCCTGTAAAAGTCTGAGTCACTGCAGCACAATTTTTCTTTCTTCCCTGTAGAAAAATTTCACTTGCAAATTTTATATCCAAGTTTGAATTGCAACACTTGTTCAGCACACTGCAATACATCTTCAGGTCACAGGAAAACAATGAAAAAGCAGACATCACTTTTATTCTTAAAAGATTTTGTCATTACTCAAAGCCTTAACCCATGGATAATTTTATTTTTTATTCTAAATGGCACATGTTCAAGGTGCCTCTCAGTGTAGGTGTCACTTAAAAGTTGTCAAGGAAAACCATTATTCAGGAAGAACCAGATATATTTGGTTCATATCCAATTTATTTTAGCCTTTCTACCCCTAATATTAAAGGATCTTTTATATATAAAAATCATGCTGTACCACACCTCTTTTAATTTCAATAGATTTTGAAAATCCTCAAACAATTCTGGGGCAGCCCATAAAAAGAGAGATCACTTCATACTGTGTTTGAATATACTTAGTGCAAAATAGGGAAGTGAGTTTGTCAATAGTTATTTCTGTACTCTAAAACCTCAGTCTTCCTGTTGATTTCCAGATTAAACATCACAGCACATGTTTTTAACTCCTAAGAGCTGATCATGTAACTCTCATACTAGAACATTTAACTTGCAATGCTCCTGAGACAGGTAATGGAACGGCGCAAGTAACAGCAGATATTTTGGTGACTAGTCACAGAGATAGGTACATTGTTTTAAGACACACTCCTGGAGTCTGTTACAGATAGTAGCCAACACAAAATCTACCACAGGAAAGAAAAAGATGAATAGCAGACAAGTCGAACTACTGTACATTACAGGTTTTGGTGAAAATATTTCTATTAGTGTATAAAACTAAAAAGGTAAAAATCTACCTATAATGTCTCCATTGGTACAGACCAGAAAGATAAGCAGCAAGTGGTGCCATAAATAAGCTCAAAAAAAGTGTGTATTTTGCTTCTTACAAAGTCTGATGTCAAGAATAGTGATTTTCTAAATATAAAAATGACCTGACCCTACATGTAGATTTAACCAGACATTAAGTAATAAATCTTGATTGACTCCAGGAAAAAAAAAAATATTTCCAAGACAATAACCAAATATCAATTTATGCAAAGCCATGAGAGGATGGACAGCCCCACCCATACTAGTGGAAATCAATCAGTTTTTAAACCAATACAATAATTCCACAACATTTTGTGCATCTTCTGTTGGAAGTACAACACTGCTTATTTCTTAAGAGCTTTCTGAAATTTGGTTTCTAAACAGATTCTAACATTCTTGCTTGACAGCTGGTGGCTGACATGATTGAAAGAGATGGTCCTTATAATGATCTCATCTGCAGTGGCCACTCTTATGCTGAGAACAACAAGGGGGAGCAGAAGAAGGAAGAAAGAATTTCAAGACACTCATCCCTTCTCAGTGCCAATCTTTCTTCCTCCTCCACCAAGTCTGGGGGCTCCCCAGCCTCAGCAGCAGTAGATTTAGTTACTGGCAGAGTCCTTGTAGCCACTGTGCGCCCTGGTGTACTCAAAGTGCTGCACAGCAGATTAGGATCTTTTCAGACCAACTAATCTTCTTGCCACTAATTTAGGACCAAATATTCATGAGTAACCCCTGCCCAGACATATTTATCCCCTTTTAGAAACCAATAAAATACTATTTCAAGAACTTTTAAAAGTTCCTGTATGACTAAACTTCTATTTCTACAATTAAGAGTTATGAAAAAATTAGCCATTTTACTGGACAGTAAACTCTAGGACACTTTTCAGTCACAGGACTAATCCTGTAACAGAGAAACAAGTCCTGGTAACATAAAACAAAGTTTGGAAACACAATTTTAAGTATTTCAATAATAAGCAGTCACTTTCAATTTATCAAAAGCATTAAAATCATAAAATTATTAAACAGCTGCCCCTTTAACAAACACTTATGAATCATATAATAAGTAGTTTTTTGTTCTGTAAAGAGAGAACAAAATAAATGTATATATGTTTTCACCCAAACCCATCTGATATACTCCTGCCACCCAGTATTTCTTAAATTGGGTTGCATAAAAAAGATGAAATTAAGACCATTTCGTCTATAAGTACTAAATTGGCAAGAGGATTTACAGTTATGTCCACCACTTAGTTCAACCACTGGATGTTCAAAACATATATAGCTTCCCACATAGTTTCACTGAGTCAAAAAATCCAGCATTTACAAAAAGCTGATGTTACTTTGACTGCAATTCCTCAAGTTCTTTTTCTGTCTGTGAGAATCCTAAGAAAAAAAGTATAGCATGCAGTCCAAGTATATTCTGTTCACTTATATCCCATCACAACCAGAAAAGTCAGTTCTATGAAATATATTAATTTCTTAAATAAAATCTAAAATACTAGAGCTATGAACATCAGCATCTTATCAAAAAACTACGTCTCCTTAAAGTATCATCTAATTAACACTTTTTCAGCCACTGACAGGCTTTAAAATTCATAATAAACCGAAATCAACAGTTCAAAAGGCATTCTAGTCGTACAACTAATCACTAATTTTCATAATCAGAATTCTATAATATAAGCAGCTGAAAATGAACAGAGCAGTGTCACCTTCTGGAATAACACTGGCTTAATTACCTGCACTTTCTATCATACTGTTTGAATAAACATATTAGGGTAAAGTCCTAACGTGCCAGTAATACTTCTGTCTTTGAAATGTTACCTTTGTCCACCCTGCCATAACCCTTTATCAAACTTCTGTTAAACAAGTGGGCATGTTTTAAGTTAGACTCCAGTGCTACAAGCTTTATTAAGACTACTTGATCGCAGACATCATCTGGTCTTTTACTTAAAAGTCCAAATCAAAAGTTCTTTAGAAAAAAGTCCCAAAACTTTATAATTCCTTGCATTCAGTTCACATTTACACAAAGGAGTTAGACTGTTAGCTTAAGTTTGACTGTACACTCACTATAAACCTACTCTGTGCAGATCTACTGAAGATTTGTGATCTTGAACTTAAAATAATCCTGCTTTATCTGTCCATGACTTTTTCCAGACAACACTGAAACTATGCCAAATTACCTGAAATGTAGTTTCAGCATTTTCTATCCTTACAGCCAATCCTTTTCTCAGCCTTAACTACACCCATTTTTGGAAGCCGCTGCTGCTAGCCTCTGACTTAACACACTGTAATGAAGAAGTCCTGAGGAGTCAGCATGTTCTGACAGCGAATTGGACAAGACAGGAGGGCAAAAGTGAGAATGGAGGAAAGAATGAATGATGATAAGAGAACAGGGTGCAAACACCAACGTTTAATCAGCATTTCTACCAGCCTAAAGTAGCATGCATTTGGAGCATATACAAGACTGAGAGGGGATCTTGTTAATGTTTACAAATATCTGAAGGGTGGGTGTCAAGAAGGTGGTGACAGTTTCTTTTCAGTGGTGCCCTGTGATAGGGCACAGGGCAATGGACACACACAAAATTCCACCTGAAGATGAGGAAAAATTTCTTCACTGTGAAGGTAACAGAGCACCAGAACAGGCTGCAGAGAGGTTGTGGAGTTTCCTTCTCCGGAAACTTTCAAAACCCACCTGATGTGTTCCTGTGTGGCCTGTCCTAGGCGAATGTGCTTTGGCAGAGGAGTTGGACTTAATGATCTTAATGGACTTAATGATAGAGTCCCTTCTAGCTCCTACTATTTTATGAAGGTTAAACATTTCAGTTTTACTGGTCTAAAAAGAAATTATGAAAGATTAAAACCACTTGAATTGTTAAAGGCAAGCATCTCCATTGTGTTTATGTGGCCACGTTTTGGTAAGCTGGGGTGGGCTACAAGAGTGGTCTCTGCGGGAAGAAGTCAGGTGCTGTTACTATGTGGAACATAGCCCTTTACAGCTGGCTCTAAAACAGTCCCGCTGTAGGCTGAAAGTTGAGACCAACTTGTTTGTGGAACTACCCCTCTGTGCTCCCTGCACTGTTCAGAATACAGCACAGGAGTCTACAATGAAGAAGCTGAGCTCAGGAAAAAAGGAAAGGTGTTTCCTTAATGATTGTCTTTGTTGCTATCCACATTTATTTTCCCTTAGCTTAGTCTGTTTTCTCACAACAGTAAATGGTAAACAATCTCCCCCTTCTTCTATTGATCCATTTTCTCCTGTCCAATAGAGGAGGGAAGTGAATGGGATTTTGGTCCTTAGCCAGGGATAACCTACAGTACATGTGACTGTTAAACCTGTCTTTTGACTTACTAGAAGAAGAAGGTTTCTTTTTCTCTGGACTTGCTGTATCTTCCATTTCTTCTTCGGTGCTCTCATTGTCTGCAGCTGCTGCCTTTCTTCTTTTCTGAAAAATAAAAAAAGGCAAGTAAACTCAAGAGTAAAACCTTATCTTCACACAGTAATATCTAATTTTAAGAACTCCTTCTTCATATCTTATAAAAAGTCTCCATTTCTAGGAAAAAAATACTCACATGGCATTAAGTACCAGGCAAGAGACAACTTAAAAATTCACAGAATCCAACTGGTTGGAAAAGACCTCTAGGATCATCAAGTCCAACCTCACTCTTCTAATTAACCAAACTATGGCACTAAGTACCTCATCCAGTCTCCTTTTAAACACCTCTAAAAATGGTGACTCCAGGCAGCTCATTCCCATGCCAATCACTCTTTCCATGAAGAATTTCTCCCTAACATTCAGCCTAAACCTGCCCTGGCCAGTTAGAGACCATGTCCCCTTGTTCTGTCACTGGGTGCCTGGGAGAAGAGACCAACCCACGCTTGGCTACAGCCTCCTTTCAGGTACTTGTAGGCAGCAATGAAGTCTGCCCTGAGGCTCCTCTTCTCCAGGCTGAACACCCCCAGCTCCCTCAGCCACTCCTCATAGGGCTGTGCTACAGCCCTCTCACCAGCCTTGCTGCCCTTCTCTGGACATGTTCAAGCACCTCAACATCTTTTAGATGGAGAGGCCCAGAACTGGACACGGTACTCAAGGTGTGGCCTAACCAGTGCTGAGTACAGGGGCAGAATGACCTCCCTGGTCCTGCTGGTCACACTATTCCTGATACAGGCCAGGATGCCATTGGCCTTCTTGGCCACCTGGACACACTGCTGGCTCATGTTTAGTTACCTGTCAACCAGTACCGCAAGGTCCCTCTCTGCCTGGCTGCTCTCCAGCCACTCTGTCCGCAGACTGTAGCACTGCATGGGGTTGTTGTGGCCCAAGTGCAGAACTCGGCACTTGGCCTTTTTAAAACTCATGGTGTTGGGCTGCACCCATCTGTCCAGGTCCCTCTGCAGAGCCCTTCTGCCCTTTAACAGATCAACACCCGCTCCCAACTTGGTGTCATCTGCAAATTTACTGATGCTGGCCTCAATCCTCTCATCCAGATCATCAGTGAAGATATTAGAAACAGGACTGGGCTCAGCACTGATCCCTGAGGCACACCACTAGTGACTGGCCACCAACTGGATGTGGCACAATCCACCAGCACTCTCTGGGCCTGGCCAGCCAGCCACTTCTTAACCCAGCACAGAGTACCCCTTGTCCAAGCCAAGGGCTGCCAGCTTGGCCAGGAGTTTGCTATGGCAGACATTGTCAAAGGCCTCACTGAAGCCAGGTAGACTACATCCACAGCCTTCCCTACATCTACCAGGCAGGTCACCTGGTCATAAAAAGAGACCAAGTTGGTCAAGCAGAACATTCGCCTCCTAAATCCATGCTGGCTGGGTCAGATTCCCTCGCCATCCTGCAGGTGCCCTGTGATTGCACCCAGGATGATCTGCTCCATTATCTCACATGGCACTGAGGTCAGGCTGACAGGTCTGTAATTTCCTGGGTCCTCCTTCCGACCCTCCTTGTGGATAGGCATCACATTGGCCACCTTTCAGTCTTCAGGGACCTGTCCAGTGAGCCATGACTGTTGATAAATGATGGAGTGCAGCTTGGCCAGCTCATCTGCCAGCTCTCTCATCTTCAGCTCCCCCATCTTCATATCACATTAGGAGTTCAAATTCTTATGTGTGAAAATAAGTTTGTATGATCAAAACCTGTTTATTTACAGTAAGCAACTATTACAAAAGGAACAATCTGAAAAACCCGTTTTACTCAAAGTTGATGTTAATTGCTTTTTTAAAAGCAAATACACCTCATTAAATTTAAGTCTATATGGATCCTTGCTTCTTAAGGGTTACTTTGCACACAGCTTTAAAGTAGCTACACCCACTGACAGCACATTAGTATTTTTTCTAATAGGAACTACGAGTTCTGTTCCAAATAGCAGTACTTGAGAAACCTGAACTCTGTTCAAGGTACATTATCTTAAAACCTCTAATTGGATAAACTCTTATTATCTTTGTATTACAATTAATCTTACTATTGGAAAGTATTCTTAAGGTGAATATGCAAAGACAATTCTTTTAAAGGAATGTGTTTTTTTGCAAAGGATGAGCTGACCTCTGTCCGTATCAGACACAGACAATAATTTTGATGAACATGGGGAGTTTACCTTTTCTTAAATCTGTTCTTAACCACGTGAGACTAGAGCTTTACTAATACTGTTGTAAAAGCAACTATAACTTCACATAGCTCATGAGAGAAGGGGAGAGTGCATTACATCTTTCCTTTCCGAAGTGTTGCTTCATGATTACCATCTAAACCCTGCTGGGCTGAACAGATTGGTTCGATAATTACATACAATAACTGCAGTGGGCAGGTAACCCTCAGCTGGCACAGGGCAGCTCCCCTGTGAGAACTTCCATATGCAAACTGCACTGATGGAGTGCATTAGGTACATCTTTCCTGCCGGTGCACAGGCCTGATTACCACCAGCCAAGACTCCAAGGTTAGCATGTCAGCAGATTTGTGATGCATTAGGCAGGAATAAACACAGACACTTTTGTTCATTCTGACCAAAATTAAGGAGGACTATTTCAGCACTGTACTGCTTTTTTATGAAAGATAATGCATTCCTCCCAATTGTACTAGAAAACATTTTAAACACTCATCAGAAAAACAGATATCCAATACATGCCACACAAAGGCAAATACATTTATCTTGTTTCCAAGCTTATTAAATAAAAAGTGGTTTCTTAAACCTGATGCAGGTGAATTACACAGTAGTAGAAATCAAGCAACATGCATTTGATAAAAGTACCATCCAGGCACCTGATGCTGAACAGCAGAATGAACCACAAAATCACTAAGAATCGTATTTTTCCAGTTTAGTTTACTCCCAGTATTTCCCAGGAACTCTTCAATGCTAAACCAAAGTAAGACATGGTCGTCGTCCTAAATAATTTAGCCAACAGCTCCAGATGCTTCCTTCAGCACATGATACTGGTAGCTTCTTGTTGTGTTTGAACTATTATAAAGTATCACACATAAAAATCGACATGCATTTATTATGCAGACCACCTCTGACACAGCCTCCAACCCACTGTGTTTCATTTACTTATACGTCTGGAGAAAACTGAGCCATGGCAGATAATAAAATGTCTTCTATACTGAAAGTTAATATCTGTGTGATCTTTTGAGTTTTAGCCAGATACCAATACTGGAGAATGACTGAGATTCCAGAACCACCATATTTATGTGCAATATATAACGCACATCATGGCCCAGTTAGCTATGCAAGCTGAAGGCACGAGAAAATCTTGTGTTCTGAGAATTTATTTACACAGAAGGTACCAATATTGCCTCCTAGCTATGAAACAGCATACTTTCAGAACATAACAGTGTTCTGAGAAAGCACTGAAAGTACTGAAGAGTCTTAAGCCCTGTTGTGATTAAAAGATCAGTATAGCCAAAATGCCACAAATACTCTACATTAGAGGTTACAGTCTTCTCAAGGATGGGTGCTAGACTGCATTGTTCACATCCAAATTTGGCAGTAAGCGTGCCAAAAGAAATTCAGTGCGTATTAGAAAATAATGCTTTCAGAAGCAAGATGCCACTGATCAGCAGTAAATTATCTTCACGGAAATCAGTTTCTATCAGAATCTGGAAAATGAACCTAATCTTTAAAACATTCAATCACCAAGTTAACTTTCCTGTTATGGCAGAAAATAGATATAATTAGCATTCTGTGTTCTTCCTTTCTTCCCCTGTGTATCTATGTGTCCAGCTATTCTCAACTAACACCAACTGTCTCTGGTTCTCCTACTCCCTCATAACTGTATGATAAGCCCTGCAAGAAAAGACTTCACAGCATGAGTTCCCAAAAATATATTATGAGAAGGAAGATATCCTGATGAAGAATCTCATCCCCTCCATCCTTAGAAAAAAGCGCAAAATATACCCTTGGAAGGAGGACTAACACAAGCTACTATTCTACCTTAGCCTACACCACAGCTGTTACAAGTCCTAGAAAATCCATTATAAGAGGAAGAGTCATCTGTCCTGGTACTTGGTCAAAAGCAAGTCAGCTGTCAAACTGATTCTAAGCAAACAAATCTTACAGTCTCTGGACACTAGCACTATCTAGCACAAAGTACCTAGCATGAAGGTCACTGCAGTATGAAGTGGGCAGTGGAAAACATGTATTTAAACATGCCAGTAATACCGCTTTATATAATAAGTGATTGACCATATCTGTGACAAGTGAGCAAGTCAACTATGCATATGGTTCCTTGAAACAATTAAAAAACCTACACCAAAACAACCCAAAACAAAACAAAAAACAAAACAAAAAAAAAAAAAACCAACCACAAACAAAACAAGACCAACAAAAAACAACCCTGTCAAAAAAAAACCCAACAAACCACCAAACCTCAATGTAAAAACCTAAAACCTAATCAATACTATGGAAAAGTATTATCCTACCATTTGGAAATGGCCTTATCTACTAATATTGGCTAAAGAAATAGGATTTTTAAAATTTTATTCCACTGAAAATGTCCATCAGCCATCTTTTCTGGACATAGGTGTCAGCTCTGCAACTGGACAACTTCTGCAGAGCAAATGGCAAACCATAAGAACTGGGTTTTTTTTCCCTGCATCAAAACGCAGGTCTCAAAGCATGTTGATCCCCAGGGGAAACACAAAAATTTATGCTAATGAACTCTTTACTTTTGGATAGATCTTTAATACTAATAATTTTTGCTGACCTGAGCGTTAAAGGTGTATGATTTTAGCAAAAGTATTATTTACTGGGCAAAATGAAGAAAAGCTGGACATATATATTCAAAAAACTTTAAAATCCTACAGCTTTTTTTTTGTGTGCTTTTGCCCATCTTTATCATACTACTGACCATGCTAATAAGCAAGCAGAATTCTTGTATTATTACACCATATTACAATTCTTAGTTCCATGGATCATACTAAAACAACCAATAAACTGACCACCTATTATTAATGAACGCAAATAAACAAGTAATAGATGCTGTTTGAAGTATGGGATAATAATAACAGTCCTGTTAGAGGACCCTTCCAACTCAAACCATTCTGTCATTCTATGATTTATTTTTCCCTATCTGATTATTTTTATTGTTACTATAAACCATTTTAAGGTATTATTTCCCTAAGGCTTAAAAAGTTCATGCGTTGTATTCAAACAGAGTCTAAATTTAGACAAGGAGTAAAATAACTGTAGCCTACTACTACTATAGTTAAGACTCGTGAATAACATATTAGATCACAGTGAATACACTTAAAACTAAGCCTTGAACTAGTCACAGAAAGGAAACTAATAAGAAACAAAACCTAGACTTATGTTACCTTACATGTGTTTTGACACATCTGGAGTTTTTCCAGCTTAAGGAAAAAAAGTAAGTTAGCTAAACGTTTCATCTTTTCAAATGACATTATATACTCACATACATATCCATTATGAAAGCACATCCAAAACCATTATTCTGTATTAAGTTTTAATAACAATCAACAAAGTTGACGTAGAGAAATGATGCACAAGATCAGGACTCAAACATTTCACTATGTACTTATTTCATACTGGATGCAGTTATGACATCTACTTCTAGAATCACTTTAACTCCTATTCAGCTCAAAAAAAAGTGTTTAAAGAGTAAAAACCTTTTGCATGGGTTTTGCTTGCCAGTCTCCATTCTCCGACAAGCCGAAGTCAAGTATTCCATCATCTTTCTGCCCAATGGCCTTCAGACCTTGCAGAAGTATTTCTCGGAAATGCTGATAAACAGGTTTCTCTTCATAGCTCAGTAGCTTCACCTTTTCCATGTATTTGACTATTTCATCTAAAGAAATGATATCTCAAATCAATTTCTATTTGAAAACAAATTAATCATTCACTTTCATCACAAGTCAAAAATTACACTATTACACAGAAGTAGAAAAACTACTGCTATTTTCTGAAATGGTTATTTACAAACTCATAATTACGACTTTATTACAACACATTTTAGAAAAAAATTATACTAAGGTTCATTACTCTGTAATGACAGCACTGCTTATGTTCATTGCAGTGAAGTAAACAGTCATAAAAATTGTAATAGGCCTGTCTTCACCAATGAATGCCTATAGACATAAGAAATACCATGTAAATATTTTTAAATGTGTAAAAGGAAACTCAAGGTTATCTCAGAACTTCAGCAGTTCAAGACTGAAACATAGATTATAAAAACATATGAAACATCTGACCACAGGGAAAAAAACACCATCAGACAAACCGTGCTTGACAGAAAACTCTCATCACCAGGAGTAGCTGGAAATAACTAAATATTTAAGATCTCAAGAAAGTGTATTGCTGAGAATCAGACTTAAAAATAATAAATCTACTTAGAAAATCATCAATTCCAATTAGAAACAATCCAGATTTCAAGTTCACATTACTCGATATTCTGAATCAGTTGTGAAAAAATCAGTTTACACATTTTATGTTTATAAATAATTAATACTGTCTTTAGGCAGAAGAAAAAAAACATCTGCAGTTCACAGAACTGCAGCCAAAGGAAGAATCTAATGTTCTCCTAAGCAACAATCTTATTCACACAACTCTGTTGTTGATGAAAAAAGTAAAAGAAACAGGTACAAATTTAAGTAAACAAGAAGGACTTAAAGATCCAGAGTACAATGCCTGAGATACCTCTAAGGAAAAAAATTTCTGACAGTCTAGTAACTCCTCACGTTTTGCAGCAATTGATCTGCTTTTATTTTATTATAGAATAGTATAGCCTTTCCTTGTATGCATTCCACCTACTCCACATAAATACAAAATTCAAAGCATTTGCCCACTGTCCAGACTTGTCTACAGATTGGTGATGGTGCCCAAACAGACTTTTTGTTTTAAAAAGAAAAATGACATAAAAATAAAATTATTAGAAAATGCTTACCACACGGTACAAACCAGAGTATTTTAAATTAAAAAACAGCTCCTCTTACCTGGTTTATTTTTCGCAGGAAAGCATCTGTCCATCAAAAATGAAATATTTTCTCTACATCTGAAAAAAAAAATATTCTGAAGTATTGTTTCCTTCAAAGTTTGAATCTTGCCCTGTTCCGATAGACTGGCTTAGGTCATGCTCAGAGACAGGAAATACTACTAGAAAAACTTTTGGTATGACTTCCTGCAGCCATTTTTAGGAGTGCAGAACCTGATGAATGCCAGACAGGCTATCTGAAATATTGTAAGATTTTGCTCAACAGTTTTTGATTCCTATGAAAGCAAGCAAGTAGAAGACTGAAGGGAAAGAACTGGTCCATTTTAAATCCTCACATACTCTCACATGCTCTTTTTCCTGCTCTTTCTCTTTCTCTAGCTAATACTATTCAGAGCAGATCTCCTGCCAAAATAGTAACTGGGGGGTAAGGGGGCTTACTTGGCTAACATTAATGGAAGCTGAAGTGCTAAAAGAAGAGATAAGAAGGCCAAATAACAAATATGTGTTAAAGAGGCATAAACTGCTGTGCTGGGACAACTTTCTTAATATTAAGTACCTGACGAGGAAAGGCTGAGCAGAAGTGGGGAAAGACAAAGGAGTGTAACAGTGAGGAAGAGAGACTATATATTTTTTTTTAATTAAATCAAATTCACATTAGTAGTCTTCTAGCTGGATTGATGCTCAAATACATTTAAGATCCACCCTTAGCTCTTATCTTTACCAGTGACTTCAGAGCTTGGTGTTACAAATGCTACTTTTACTCCATGCTTCACCACTCTTTCGTAAATCAGGACTAAGAGTTATTTGCATACTGGTAAGAGTGATTTCTGGCTTAATTATGACAGCACCTTGTGTATAGAAAAAAAAATCTCAGATATGCAAAGTAGAACAGCATTAAGTTTAGTTACAAGTTACATGACAGACAATGAAGGAGAACCAGAGGGTACACAAATCAATAACCTGTTCATCTCAAAAGGGAATACACTGAGAGTACAAAGAATTTCTACATTAAGACATTTTCGAAATTCCTATTTTCAATTGGAAAATAGAAAGAAATCAAGTAATTTCTCACCTGATTTTTGAGTCTCTGACAAAATTTGGGTCTTTCAAATTATCCTCCCATGGTAGGTAGCCACTAAGCCAATGAATCATACAGTAACCCAAGATCTCCAGATCACCACGTCTTGAAGGTGCTAAATATGTATGCATACAATAACAGAGAACTGTAAGAACAGCTAATAAAGCACACAGCTTCGACAGCTAAAATGTGTGCATATGTTAAGACAACTGTTGAGTATTTCTTTATAACATTACTGTATGTATTACTTATGTCTTTATACTAGCATGAAAGCATGGAAGGGAAAAATACTATTCCTACATCCGGAAGGACAACTTAACTTTGTTTTTAAGCTCTTCATCAATCTTTCTCTTCTATCCAAGGACATGACACACTGCACTTATCCCAGTTCTGGAAAACTTTTTAAGTACTCCAATTGTGGAAAATCAGAGCAAGTTAGTGAAGTGACTGACTTTTTTAGGGGAGGGAAGTAAAAACTGTTTTGAAAGAAGGGTGACAGTGCTAAAATCCAAGGTCGTGAAAAAACTACACGATGCTGCAATATTTTATGTGGCCTGAAAACTGAACAGAAGGCAGTAACAGATCAGTTCCTTAAAATAAAAACAACAACAAAAAAAACCCCAACAATCACAAAAAATAAAGCCCTATATCTAACAGTAACAAACAAACAAAAAGGCAAACATTGCCCACAGGTACACTGGTGACACACCGCATGAGTGGTAAATCAAGTCATCTTTGCTCATCTTCACTTTTATCCATAGGTGCTACAGTTCATTCTGAATAAAAAATAATTTTCAACACTTATTTTTGCACGACATTTTTATGCTATTGCAAAATTTCAGAATGAAGAAAACTAGTGTTCACTGTAATCCTCAAGGTTTAATCACAGAACTGTCCTTTTCATATTGAATTCATATTGAATTTCTTGCTTTTTGCCATTCAGTGCTTATAGGCAAAATTACAAAATAATATTTCATAATTAAAAGAATCTTCTAAATATAAACAATATTGTGTATCTTTGCCAAATACAAAGGAACTATGTTCACAATGGTAACAAAAACTATTTGTTGTGAAAACAGAGCCCGATTTTCTGTCAAGATCTCATAAACACTATTTCATTTCTAATTACTTAATTAAAAGCAATAAACAGTTTAAGCATCTTCACAAATTGAGGAAATGTATTTAAGAAAGGTACGTTTAAAACAGAGTAAATTAACATCAATGTAAAAGTTTTTTCCATTTAAAAGAAAAGTGTCAGTAAAGTCCTTAGAGAAGAAAAAAACCTTTCTGCAGATTCAGAAACCTGGATGTTTACAAAACTCACTGCCACAAAGGAAGTCTTTTGTGGTTATAAAAGAATGCATAAATGTGTATTGCCAGAAACAAAGCTTTACATACTTACCCACACCCTTATGTGCATCAATGCTGGTATATTCAATAGTTCCATCATGACACCTTTTAGGATCCTCTTTATATACTTTGTGAACTCCTTCAGGACAGTATCGGTAGGCAAGTCCATAATCCACCAAGTATACCTAGTAATTCCCATAAAGAATTCTAAATTAAAGAACTGTAATTACACAAAATGTGCAAATAATAAATGCAACTCGCAACCATTCTTAGAATTTATTTTCAAGTATTAAAAAACTGAGGTTTTTTACTTTAAATGATCCCCCTTCTCAGTGCTTTGAGATTACAACACATGATTTTAAAACAATGTCAGATAAGTTTTGCTTTTCATATAGCAGCTCAACATGGAAATAGTTTCTTGCAGATGCACTGGATAAGTACAGTAACACTGACAGTAAGATTAAATGAAAAAAAATCATGCTTATAGAGTTGTAAATACACTTACTCTCCTATCCTCTTTAAAGTCAGATGTCCCATGTGAATATTACTGCATACTATTTCTCAATAACACCAGAGCTACTTTAAGAGAATTGAGATTTACTTATTTCACAAGCTAAAACATTTGGGCAAGAAAATGACATAATTCTGAAACTTTAATGTGTAGTGTTTAAATAAAAGAGTAAAGAGAGTTTAAAATGCAGAAAAATCAAAGACTTCCATAAATCAAGTGGATAAATCAACACTTTAAAGACCAATTTTTCCAAGTAACAGAACACTTATCTGATAGATTTATTGAACAAAGGAAAGAGGTAACAATGCAGACAGGCAAACACAATTTACCAGTGTGCTATATAATTTTAAGCTTCCATGTGCAAATATATATTTGAAGAGTCATTTGTTTTTTAATCTTGAGAATTTCTCTAGATTATTTAAGACAAATAGTGAATTTGATAACTGTTCAGCAAAATGCATAAAAAATCATCGTATATTAATAGAATATTAAATAGATGGAAATGTCAAGCAGAAATAATGTTACCATATACATTCTTAAAAATGAACTTCTGCTAGATTTCACAGGTTCAAAGCACTTCCAGTGCTTTCAAATAGAAGGTGTTTAAAACATGAGGAATAAAATGCATCAGAAATACCTGATTAGGGTTTTTGTAACTCAGAAGAAGGTTTGAGGCCTTTATGTCTCCATGCACGTATTCATGCTCATGGACGTATTCCAGAATATCAAGCTAAAAAAACAAAACAGTCATATAAATGCAGTACCCAGATTCACCCAGCAGAGGACCTGTACTCAGCTCAAAAGTCTGATTTAATTGAAACACTTGTAGAAGCCAGACTATAAAAATGTAATATATATACTTTCAAACTTACTATTCTTAAGCCTAATTGCAGTACAGTTTTATGGGGAAATCGCTTTGCATTTTCTTCATACATCTTCTGAAGATCTCTGCCAAATCGGTCCATTATCATAAATCGATAACTAAAGGGGAAAAAAAAAAAAAAGCAATAAAGTCACTGAATTGTATTTAGCAAATTATTTTATCTTTGTTTTAATTGTACAAATTAATGATTGAAAACATCTCTCTCAGAGGATAAACTGTAGGTACGCAGAACACAAATACATGGCAAGCACTTGACTTTTCTTCCCAACACTGTGCATCAATTCTTAACTTTTTTACACCAGCTAGTCAAAAGTCTGTCCACCAAAAGAATTGTTGTTTATTCCTGGCTACTTCTGCAACATTGTAACAAGTACCCAGGGAGGAAAATATCGGTATTGTAATTCAATACAGGTAAAACCAAGCACCAATTACATACGAAAATACACTTTTCCACCTTATCACAGTATCACCAAGGTTGGAAGAGACCTCACAGATCATCAAGTCCAACCTGTTACCACAGAGCTCAAGGCTAGACCATGGCACCAAGTGCCACGTCCAACCTTGCCTTGAACAGCTCCAGGGACGGCGACTCCACCACCTCCCTGGGCAGCCCATTCCAGTGGCCAATGACTCAGTGAAGAATTTTCTCCTCACCTCGAGCCTAAACTTCCCCCGGCGCAGCCTGAGGCTGTGTCCTCTCATTCTGGCGCTGGCCACCTGAGAGAAGAGAGCAACCTCCTCCTGGCTACAACCACCCCTCAGGTAGTTGTAGACAGCAATAAGGTCACCCCTGAGCCTCCTCTTCTCCAGGCTAAACAATCCCAGCTCCCTCAGCCTTTCCTCGTAGGGCTTGTGCTCGAGGCCTCTCACCAGCCTCGTCGCCCTTCTCTGGATACGCTCAAGCATCTCGATGTCCCTTCTAAACTGGGGGGCCCAGAACTGAACACAGTACTCGAGGTGTGGTCTAACCAGTGCAGAGTACAGGGGCGGAATGACCTCCCTGCTCCTGCTGACCACACCATTCCTGATGCAGGCCAGGATGCCATTGGCTTTCTTGGCCACCTGGGCACACTGCTGGCTCATGTTCAGGCGGGTATCAATCAGCACCCCCAGATCCCTCTCTGTCTGGCTGCTCTCCAGCCACTCTGACCCCAGCCTGTATCTCTGAATGGGGTTGTTGTGGCCAAAGTGCAGCACCCTGCACTTGGAGCTATTGAATAACTGACTTATCATGTTAACATACAATTCCATTTCCTGAAAACTATTACAATTTTTTTTAATCTACTACTAAAACTGAAAATCTCACACTTGCCATAGGTGTTCTAATATCTATTGTTATTGTCAAACTGGTTCTATTAGCTGGGAGTAACAGCTCATGGTAGCTGTACTAAAGAATCTCATTCATTAAACACCAAATGGAAATAGAATTTTATTTGGAGGAAAAAAAAAGGTTGTATTTACTTCTGTCTCTCAAAACTCAGACAACTACTGAAACTCCTCTGTTGCACAGATATATAGGAAACAAAGACTGTTACATAAACAGGCACAATATTCAAGGCCAAGCAGCAAAAACTCCTCTCATCATGGAACAATACTAAAAACTATCCCTAGACTTAAGACAAATTAATCTGTGAACTAGAATAATTGCAAGCTTCATGTTAAAAAAAAAACCCTATCCCTAAGGAAAATAATATTTAGAGAGAACATTAAGTCCTTACTACGTGTGAGTGAATACTCTTTAAGTGATTATTGCATCACAAGAAAAACTTTAAAGGTAGTGAAGTGACATTATTCAAGGATTTCTACATCAGAAGTTGGCTTTTTTTTAATTCAAATGTGAAAAGCTCCTAAACCACGTATATACAGCATTACTGTATTACAGCAATGTTCAACATGGATGGAAACTAAACCCCCAAGACACAAACAGGAGTAACAAAGGAAACATATCTATTCCTTAAGCACACCCTATTATGTATGTGAAACTTTCTAGTAGAAATGAACATGAAGATAGGTGGAAAATACCTCTTATAAAGTCAGTTATATTTTAAAGGGATACTGGATGCGTGTGAAGTAAATCTCAGTATATGCCAGCAAAAGATATATTCACCTGTTTCCGTTTTTTTCATGCAGGCCAGAGCCCCAGTATCTTGGTACACCTAAATATTTTAGCTTGTGGGATTTAGTCCACTTCTGAACTGAAAATACAAATAAATATAAGTTCATTAATTTGCATCAGTAGACTTAGATAAAAAGAGAGCTCTCATATCACTTCGTTTCTGCATACCTGTAAGCTGCTTATTTCACGTAAACTTGTATGCAAAGCAATGATGCACCCATTGTAAAGACAGAGATGCAACTCAAGTCTGAATTTAGACAACACAATCAACACAACTCTAAAGAACATCTTATAAAAAACCCATCCAAATTTTAAGTCTAAATTACATTTCATGATTTAAAAATACTTTTGAAAGTCACCTAAAAATATTCTCTTAAAGTTCTCTTACAGTACCCCTGGTCGGCTCCATTTTCCTAAATATTTCAAGTTCATTAAAAACATTTTAACAGACTGCTTACTTTCATCTGGCTTAGCAGCTCGCATGTAGAACTTTAACTCAGTAAAAAGAGGTCCATTCTGGCTGGGTTCCTTTAAAACAATTTAAAATCAGTTAAAAACTGCTGTGTTAGTGCCTAATCATTATTTAAAGGTCACAAAAGGTAATATTCACCCTATAAAAGCATACTCTTCAAACACTTTACTCAGTGCTGATAGTGTATGTTCTTTTTATAAAAGAAGGCTGACTCTAAAAAGTTACTCTTATTATAATTTGCTTAAAGTTATTGAAGAATCCTTTCCCATAACAAGAGATTAAAGAATAACAAATCAATGGAAATATATAGGAATATCACTAGCAATTGACAGCAAATGTTTAGCAGAGAACGCTAAACAGTATTATTTCAGATTTTCCAGTTTAAACCTGGATTCCATCAGTTGCAACAGCCATTAGTGAGCTTAAAAACACCTGAAATAATTTGATGGGAAAATCTTAATAGAAGTTAAATACTCTCTGAACATAAGGTATTTTATTCTCATCACACATTGGTTGATCAAGGTAAAAAATGCAGAAGATTTCATAATTTCTATTAAACTAATTATAAGAACTACACTTATTTTGACTTTCAAGTCTAGTTTGTATTTAAGCTTACATATAAGGCACTTCAGTTCCATTTTCTAGGGACTAATCTATGGTAACTATATATATATTACAAATAAAATACAAGAGAGAAGTTGGTTTGAAAACACCAAAGCTTCAAAACAGTGAACAGGAACTGCAAATGGGAACTATCTTGGGTCTGTATTTCCAGAATTTAGTGCAGGAAAGACAAGAGTGATTTCAGCTCTTGAAGCTTTTAAATGACTCATTTCTGAAAGCAATTTCATTTAGTGTAGTTACTCGTGTATGCGCAAATTTACTCTCAGTGAAAGTATCTGTTTTGCAATACCCTGCATCTAAAAAAAATCTCAACAAAAAAAGAAAAAAATAATTTAAAGAACTGTGTGGCAAAGAAACTAAATCACATGGTGTTACTGGAACAGAACATGTTGCCCAGAGAAACTGTGAAGGCTCCAGCCCTGTAAGTGTTCAAAGGCATATCGGATGAGGCCTTGAACAGCCTGGTCTAGTAGGAAGTGTTCCTGTCCTCTTGAGGGGTTGAAACTTGACGATTTTTAAGGTCCCTTACAGTCCAAACTATTGTATGTAAGCAAAACTTTCAAGCAAGATAAAAGTATTTAAGACTGATGTTATCTATAATGTTCAAATGCAGAGGTAGTGACACAGAAAATTGCTAAGGGCCAGAATGTGCCACTCAGCTAATTGAGGTTTACTGCTTTCCAACACTAACCAAGGATGATAAAGTGATCAACACAGTAACATGGGCTTTGGTGTGCATCCTCATTTGGAAGTCCAGTCAGAATGAAAGCAGATACCAACTTAGGCCCTACTCCTAGGCCTGGACACTTGATTGCAAAGCTACTGCCTAATCTCCATCTCACAAACAGGGGAGCCAAGGTATCAGTTTTCCAGTCCCTCCTTGTGTTACTATCACTCAGACTTGAGCCATGAACTCAAAAAAGAAAGACCGAAAGAAATAAAAAACAAACACACACCACAACTGGACCAACAGATCATTGCACAACAACTCTGGTACACACTTATCGACTTTCAGTTAGGTTATATGTCCACTATGGACAATCAAACAGTGATCTAATTTACTTCTGTGTAGCATAATCTACTCCTACTCTAATTTAATTAGGATATAAATTACACGTTATTGTTATTCAACTTACATAGGTTTGAAGAATATTATTTTCTTACTAAAATATAGCAAAAAATGTGTTAATAATTATTATAATGACTATTTTTTAATTATTAGAAGTCTTTGCTATCTTTCTCTAGACAGAGCAAACGCTGAAAAATCTGGTACCTTTTCATACTTGAGAGGATGAAGAAATAATTTAACCACAAAAATATCTTGTTGACTATGAAGCTGTTTCCCCATAATTATTAATTCTACAAACAGATAAATAAATGCATATGCTATGTTAAAAAGCCTCATGTAATGATGTCCAATATTTGCCACACTAGTCATCTTACACACTAAAACCAGAAAGACTTAAAACACAAATTTCTACAACTTTTAGTCCAGGGTCATTCTAAACACATGATTTGCAAAACTGAAATTAAAGTCTAATTAGAAAATATATCATAATGAAAGAAATTACGGAGTATGTGTTGAAACCAAATACATTACTTCAAGCAGTATTTTAAGAATTCTCATCTTTTTCAGTGAGCAATTTAATGAAGTGTTACTAAAATCTGCATCCAATCCTGAACAATGACATCTGAAAGGTCTACACATTAAAAAGCATTTCTTTTTTTAAGAAAAATTGTGATTCATTTTGAACTGCTCAGACATCAATACTATGAGGATATGTCAAAGACTAAGCCAATTCCCATTCTGTTTTAATAGCTTAATTTGAAGACCATTACTATAGAAGCACATATTTTGTTAAACACTAATAATTGTTCAAAGCTGTTAACCACTTTGCTTCAGCTGATGGATCAACTAGGAATCACCCAGGCATCAGAAAATAGGCCCTTATCCGTAGTTGTGTTATACTAGACTGTAGAAGCATAGTATGTTATGGGTCATTTGTGAGGGCAGCACGAAGACTGGGGCTACTCTTCATTGCCATAAAGACAAAATTATACAAGACAAATTAAAAGTGAGTAGTCATCTGGGAGATTAGCAATGGGGGTATTTACAAATTGCTGGAACAAAGTGAATCTAGCATAAAGGCATCCCAAGAGTCATGACACAGTTTCCCAAGTTCAGAGTCCAAAGTGGAAAAGAGAAGCAGATGGACAGGTTTCAAAGTCAAGGAAAGAAGAGGATAGCCATTACACACAGCATAAAATAATGTGTATCCGACAATTTTCCAAGCAAGTCAAACTGGATTCTTCTTGAAAGTTAAATGACATCCTGCTTCGTGATCAGTTCAAACTCAGCAGGCGCCAGTAATTAGTCAATGCCTCTCATAGGCAAGCCACTGCTGTTAACTTGAATGTCTGTTAATCTGCCTCTAAAACAGCCCAGAACTCCTGCCTAATGGACAGCCCCTGCCGTGGACGGCAGAGGTTGGAGATACAAAAGCAGTAGCTGCAGGCTGGGGCTTGTAGTCTGTATGGAATATTTCCCACAGACACCTAAAGCAGCATCAGTATGCTGACGCTGAAGGTGTGGTAGTTTGACATTTGCATCATAAGCAGTGCTTTTTTCAGCAAGTGACAACGTTTCAAAGAAGGTCATCCCCAACAAGTACCTTGGGGGTATATGAACAGCATCAAAACCAGAATTCTAGAATTTCCCTGTAGTCAGCGGATATAAATACCGAGATTAAAAGGCACATGCTAACTAAAATGTATTTCATTCTAATCTAATCTTTTAATTCCAGGGAAAATGTTTGAAATATTAACATATTTATATCACAGGATGTCAGGGGTTGGAAAAGACTCAAAGAGGTCATCAAGACCAACCTCCTTGCCAGAGCATATAAGCATTTCCGTATCATTACATAGTTTAACAAATAAAAAATTACAACATTGCAGTTCTGAAGTGTGCTGAAGAGATAACTTTCTCCATTGCAATGTTCTTGTACAGTTTTCCAGAACTGCTTTTGTCACAAGACCAGAACTACCACCACAATAATGAATCATATGGATTTACTATGGCTATTCTCATATTCTCAGTTTTTTACTAATCTTCAGCAAGATCTATACAATCTAGCAAAATTTAAGAAAAAAATCCATTTATATTTTATGAAGAAAACACTATAACCAAATCAAGTTAAATAAATTCCTCCTTTTAATTTTTATTTTAAGTTTAAAAACATAACAAAGTTTCAGGTAATAAAAGTAACTTGCTGGTTTCCTGCTATGGGCTTAAAAATGAGCCATCAACAATGCCTTTTTTTTACCTTCTAATAATTAGGTTAGAAAAAAAAAGTGTGTCAATGCCATTCTAATTCAATAGAAATTACAATACGTATGTGTTTTATGATAAAACATTTAAAGGACTTCATATCTGTAGGGACTTTGGGAATCAAAGCTTTGCTGTTTCTACTCCCAAGCCATCTGTCAGCTTACCAACATCCAGTGGTGAGCAACAGTTCACAGAGACTCACTGTTGAATGATAGAAATTCTCCAAAAGCTAGCCAGATTTCATTCATTTTATGATATTTGGGCTGTTTACTGGAAGCAGCAAATGAAACATTTCACGAACCCTTTTAAACTCTGCTGATGTTCCACATATACACCCTCACACACAGCAGTCCCAATTCTCAACTGCATTCCTCTGTATCACCACACTTACTGTATTTTACATAACACAATGCAATTGGATTATTTTCAGTCAGAAGATGCAATTCTAGAATAAACATTTTCAAGTTGCGAAAGTTTAAATGCTCTCTTACCACTTTTGCAACATAAGCTGCATCACTGCCAACTGACTTTGAAGAATTAACATCAGCTGTTAAAAAAGAAGCATTGGTTAGTACTAGGAGGGAAAGCAGTACAAAACAGATACTTATTTGCTGTATAGCATGGACAAACAAATGACCATTAAGTACTGACATGAACATATTTCAGTACCTTGGACTTTGGTAAGAGACTTTCACTTGATAGCAAGACTATATTGATATGGTCCTGCATTCTCCTTTCTGTTTAAGAATGGGCAGTTTACTAAATAAAGGTGTTCAACACCTTTTTCCTAGTCAATCTCTTTTTCATTTTCTAAGACTGATGAATAAACACAGTTGTGGACATACAGGTGAAAAACACAACCTCTCTACTATTCTGCCACATCACATATCCAAAACTGACTTTCTGTTGCTACTGGGTTGTTGATTTTTTTTGACAGAATGTATGACAGACATCAAGCTAGGCAAGCACAAAGTAGTACAGGAACAGTCAAGGCCGCAGTTTTGTGCAAATGTTGGGGGAGCAAGTTTTGGCTTGAATAACATAGGAATTCTTAGCACAAAAAACTACATAATTTGAGTGACCTAGAAATCCAGTCCAGTAAATTTAGTAGCTTACTCAGCAAGGCTGAGTAAGCAATAGAGGTTAATTGGAAAGAAGTAACAAACACATTGTTACTAGTTTTCTTCTTAATCCAGTTGTGCTGCAGTCTGTCCATTTTGAAAGCAGTACAGATTATTGGTTGTTTTTTTCCAACTCGTTTTGAGTTGAGTGCAACTTATTCACCGAGAGAAGGATGATCATAAAAGCACTGCAAAATAAAATATTATCGTGCTCACATTAAATTTCATCCCTTCAAAACCATTTGGAAAACAACTAGGGGCAATTAAGATTTTATAATTCCATGAGTTATCCTCAAGACTTCTTACCTGCTCATTTGTTCAAACATGTACTAAAGGAATATTATGTACTAAAGGAAGTTTTCCACAAACTCAACAAAATATACTTCAAAACAAAATCTGTGATGATGCCTTAAGATGGAAAGTTGAAGATTTCACTGTCTTTTGAACACTGGTTACATCAAAAAGCATATGACCAATGTCAGAAGTTCACAAGACAATGAAAAAGTCAAGCACAGCAAAGTCAAACCCAGTCAAAATGCTGGCTTAACAGCATATCCCATAAAACATTCTTAGACAGTCTTAGTTCAGAACCTGTGATATAAAGACACTCATGCATAAATCCCTTTTATCAGGCAGACCAAAAATAAAATTTAAATAAATATGAAGCTATCTTCTCACAGCCAAAAAATAGTAAATACTTTGTTTCGAAAACAGAAAGAATGAACTAGTGGAAACTCATATAACCACAGTGCTTACAACACCATGAACCAAGTGAAAGTTCTGGTAAAAAATACCCCTTGAAGACATTCTGAGTTTCTAACGTGGGGTCATACCTTTCAATAAGAATAAACACTTGACTCTTCATTTTAAAGCTAGTATTATTAAAAAGCACAACTACACTTACCAAGGTATAGGCGTCCAAAGCCCCCTTGCCCTATAGGGACACCTAATTTCCATTCTTTTCTGGATGTATCTGCTAGAACCTCCCCCAGAGCAAACACTTCAGCAAGCTTCCTTTTTGTAGGTGCTCTTTTTCCAGCAGTCTTCTTATTACACGGCATTTTGACTGGAGGGAGAAGAGAGAAGGGAAGGAAAACAAAAATACAGGTTACATGCTGTAATACAGAAATCTGCTAGAAGCATGCAAAAGCACAAGTTTTGATTTGTTACTCTAAAAATACTCCAAAAGAATTGCAGTAAGCAGTTTCACTGACATGAATTTGAAGTGAAAAACAACTGACTTTTCCAGACATCACAAAAACATTTGACAGCAAAAACCTTCACAAGAGAAATTTATTCAAAGACCTTGTATAATATAAGTCTAAAAAAATTCAGAATCTCAATCACAACCAATCATCAGTTTAAAGTTAGAAAAAGGTAAATTAATAAAGTTACCTTCAGTAACCATCAGTTTTCTTTGAGTGAAACTTGCATACAGAAGGGTCATATAGTCTAAGTCAATTCAGTAGCAATATAAAAAAATACCTCTTAAATGTAAAAAAATTAACCATTATTTTTTTTTTTCTCCTACAGAACTGCAAGTGACAAAAAAGTAAGTCTGCTCATTGCTTACAGGGTAACACTTAAGAGAACATCAACACACTAGGTACATGCCTTCCTATTTTGAGATCATAAGCATGAAGATTTTATTGTTGCCATCTCCCAATCTCAAGTCTCAGATAAGTAGTATTTCCAGAAATAACCTAATAGCCCATTGCAATCAAATAGGTGCTTCTTTCTGCAGGATAGGCCACATTTTGAGCAATTAAATGTTCAAAATGCAGTTGTGACTGACCAAACCCCTAAGGAACTTGACTGAATAAAGCTCAACAATGGATGAAACACTTCATGGAGACAGGATGTGCCCATGGAGCTCTGCCAGTAAGGCAAAGGGCGACCAGTGGAGGTGTCCTTTGCTTTAGGAAAACAGCTGAACAACAGTTCAGTGGAGCTCAAAACTGTTGAGTGGGTCAAATACTGGGGGAAATATCCCTCCAGTTAGCCAAGTCAGTGTTGGGGAAACAAATACAGGCTCAGCTAACATGAGAGTATAAAAACTAAACCAGAAAAAGAAGTTTGAAGAGAGCTTGAGGTGGTTTCAATCCAGGTATTCCTTCCTGATGACTGAGGATGCTAGCATCTCAACAGTGAGACTATTAGAGAGACCAGTAATGGGAATCACGTCAGTAGTGTGACTGAGTGTGCATTACAATTTGTATTTTACCAACTGTAATTTATACTTGTACTTTATTCAGTATATTTTGTATCACTCTCCTAAATCAGAAGTCCTGTCCATCTTGAAAGGATGGCTGAATATTAAATATTATGCCTTCTAGATGTGCAAGACCTGAAAGAACCTGGACAGAGCACTGGACTGTGGTAAGAAGCATTCCTCAGACACAACACTCATTCAATATAGGAATGAACACAGGAAAGAAGGTGTATAATTCCATTCCAAATAAAAGGTTTGGTCTTTTAAGGTTATTTAAGTCATAGAACCATATATGAACACCTTATTGTGGTTAAACAAGTAAGTTCAACAAAGAAGTACCACAAAATACTACTACTGGAGAGTCCAGTGGAGAGCCACTAAGAGCATTAGGGAATTGGAACATCTATCTTATGAGGAAAGGCTGAAAGAGCTGGGTGTGTTCAGCCTGGAGGAAGTGATCTCATAAATGCTTACAAATATCTACAGGGCAACTGTCAGGAGCATGGAGCCAAACTCTTCTCAGTGTTATCCAGTGACAGGACATGGGGCAATGAACATAAACTGGAACACAGGAGATTCCACATACACATAAGGAAAACAGTTTTTACTTTCAGGGCAGCAGAGCACTGGAACAGGCTGCCCAGAGAGCTTGTGGAGTCTCCATCTTTGGAGGCATTCAAAACCTGCCTGGGTAAATTTCTGTACTACCCTAGGTAATCCTGCTCTAGCAGGTAAGTTGGACTAGATGATCTTTAAGAGTGAAATATTCACATCACAGGCTTCCCTGTTACCACAAAACGGGATGTTTTAATTTGGCATTACTTGACCATGTTTTCACTTGCATAAAGTCACACTCTTTCCTGTAATGAATATACAGCTTAGATATTTTACATTTTAAAACTAACTTTACCCACAGTTTTATCCATAACCTGCCTGCAAGAAATATCTTTCTTCACATCTCATCTTTTTTTTTTTTTAAATGATCTTTAAGGTGATACATACTATACTGTCTTAGAGGAAGGTTCTTCCTCCAGACTTTTGAGAGGACAAAAATGAGACTTCTGAACACCAAATGCAATTCCAGCTATCTCAACTAAGACCATAACAGTGAGAACAATGTCAGAAGTAACAGACAGTAGTAAGGAATGGCTACATGCTGATACCACTTAACAGGAGCAGACCAAAAAGGTAATAGCACCTTCTCAAGACACACAGATCAGTGAACAGATTACAACAAAGGACAAACTGAAACCATTCAAAATGGCAACTGCAAAATAAACCAGAAATCTGGAGTCCCAAGAGTGACTCAGAAAAGGAAAAAAAGAAAGTATAAAAATTAGCCATATTGCCTAATGACTCAGTTGTGGGACAAGATCACACTCATCATAAAGGTAAAAAAACCTATACAAAATGAGCATAGTGTCCCTCAGGCTAGCAACAGCGTGAGAGACATGAAGAAGGCTTGAAGGATTATACTTGTTGACCTCTCATTTACATCAAGTAATTCCAGCAAGACTTGAACAGACACACTTAGGTGGTTGAATGGTGGACAGACTGCTGTCTAGTGAAACAAAAACTTGTAACTTCTTTCTCAATATAGCTAACAAGCAAGTGAAATGAAACTTTAAATATGTTTCACATCTTTAATGTTAACAGTGAGCCTCTTGATACTAGCCTTGCTTAAAAAGGAATTCAGTTTACTTAAAATAGCTACTCAAGAGTACTGAAGGAGGAGATGGTGCTTCCCTGTTTTTTTTTTTCCTCCTTTTTTTGTTTAACACAGTCAAAACCTGTATGCCTGAAGGTATTCAGAGTAAAGTAAAGAAAAAAAATAATGACATGACAACTTCTCTTTATCCATAAAAGCAAAAATTCAAAATGGACATAAGTTTGAACATCCCCAGCTGGGAACTCTGCCCTTAACAAATACACTAGATACACATACATGGTTTCTTGGCTGTCTATATTCATATCCATCTGTTAAGATGGCACTGTGCCTACTTACAAGTTGGTCAAACTATCAGTAGGCCATAGGTGCCAAACACTGATCGCTTTCAATGGGCAGCATGCACATCACTCTTTTGCAAAAAAGCTGTAATCCATGGATTTATTTACGCAATGGCTGCACATGCTTTCACATTTATTTGAGCAAATCCACTCAAGGACCTTCTATTGACTGAAATCAAAAATGTCTGAAGAATTTTCTACATTAAAATACACAACTAGGGAGAAAAAAAAAATGTAAAAAAAAATTATAGTGCAAATTCTATCATTCTATGTGCAATTTATTTTCAGCAGATGAGGGGTTCGTCAGAAAACTTAAAAACCATCAAGCACAATGTAGAGCTGTCAGCTGTACCTTGCACAACTGGAATAAAGCCATCTTTAAAAATTTACACACACAGAGAAACACACGTGGAAAAAAAAGATCACCTTTAACTTTCATGCATCTCAATTACCTCTCCTCATCAATAAATGGAAATATTTTCTATCCCAGAGGTATTGTGAAGCTTAATTCATTAGTGCCTGCAACCAAACTGAAGTCCTTGGAAATAGAGTGCCATAGATGTCAAGTACCATACTATATAATTCAAGTATCAAACAGACCTGTCCCTACTTAACTAAGGTATCTGACAAGAACAGTTTTCAAGGTGCATGATTGTAAACAGCAGTACAATATGCTCAAAACAAAGATTTTGCTACTAACAAGTATGAATAACAGAAGTCCACTTGTCTAAGTTCTCTCCAGAAGCCTCTTGGTACTACAAAAGCTGTCTCTTCTGCTTCTACCTAAAAAATATCTTTAAAAAAAAAACTGAATAGATTGTACTTAGAATGCGTGGGTAATTTTGCATCACAAGTGCTATTAGCAGTGTTATCTTTACAAATGTTATTTTCAACGGTTGCTACTCTAGGGACAGTTGAATTCAGCATAAATAGTAACTTTTCAACTTTTGTTAGCATCTTTTCTCAATAAAAATCTGAAAGTAATACAAATCAAGTTTATTTTGAAGGAAGTATTTCTGTTGTGTGGCGAGTCATACTGGTTTCTTCCTGATCTTCTTCTTGTATTCTCTAGAAATCCCCATTTTTATGGTTGTTTATCCCAATAAGACCTTTTTTCATTCTCAGTACTGAGAAGGCCTTTTGTTTCATAGGAGGGACCATCAACAGTACCTGAAGTATTAATGACTTGTTCATTATTTCCCTTAGGTAGTACTACAAAGACTTTCTTGCATAAGTTGAACATTCTGTGACTAGTCTATCGCTGAGTTACATTTTTGAGCACCTTCATTTCCCAGAGATTAAGACATCCGACAAATAATGATACTTATGGAAGAAAAGGCGCTAGGATTCCTTCCTTCATCAAGAAAACGTCTCTTTAGACCACAATTCATGAGAAGTATTTCATCACAACAGCACCACAACAGGAAAAAGATTTTTTCGGGTTTTGTTGTTTGTTTTTAATACACTGCGAGCCTTTTTAAAATGCAGCTTGTTCAGAGACATGAAACAGTCATTTACAAGAGAAATTACTGTGTTGCTAACTAATTTTAAATTGTCTTGGCAAAAAACACATTTTCTTCTTCTGAACAGTATTTAAGGTTCTCCTGAAAATCCTCAACATCATTCAGTTACTGGAATAGAAACACAGAAAGTTGTGTAAGATACCAAATCACCTGTCACTCCACATTACCTCACGATGACACCAACAGCAAATACCTATGCATGTCCGAGACACTCAAAGGGGTTGTGTATAAAAATAATTGACAGCTCTGAAATTCATCGGGAATCCCATCTCACTTGGGGATTATCCCCAAGAATTAAGTGGGCAGCTTACTCCTTCAGAGGAAGGCAAATTCTGCGCAGTAACAGCTACAGGAAGCTTCACAACAGCTTTTATATTTTTACATATGTTAAGGGTGGCCTACGGATTCTCTGTGAATTAATATAAGCCTTAAGCACAAATCAAAACCCAATGGAAACAGGGTTTACCCTGCCTGAAAAACTCTTAAACAAGGAAGGCAAATGGCAAAACATAGAAAGTGTAGAAAACTCGCAACCACTGACAGAAAGAAACCAGCTTAGCCCATCTTTCATGTAACAGGCCTGTCCTGACCTTAAACTGGAAGAATTTTATTCGTGATTTCTAAGGTTTACGTGTTAAAAAAAAAAAAAGTTTACTTTAAAGCAGATGCCTCTAAAGCATTAATGGCTCCCAGCAAGGCTGTATTTTGTTTGTTAACTACAACGGGATGTTCCTGAAGGTGACGAACCTCTAAGTGGCACTGAGTATAGCTTTTACTTCACCTCCCTCAACTCGTCTTAGCGCTAGAAAAAATAACCACGAAGGAAAGAAACTTAGGCAACTGCTAACAAAGGCTGATGTAGATCCAAAAGGTCCATGAAGGTGGCAGGGGGGGGTAAAGCAGACCCCCTTGGTGTAAACCAAGGGGTCTTACCCACGTGTCCCCAGTCTCTCCCTCCCTGCTGGCCCAAGGAGATGCCTCCGGCGCCAAAGGCTGGGACAGCAGGGAACAGAGAATGTGTCTTCCCTATCCTTGGTAGTAGGCAAGACGGAGTAACAGGGCCTGAGAGGGCCCCAGCGGTACCAGCACGCTTCTTCGCGAGAGCAGCAGGAAAACTCGACCGCAAGCCGCAAGAAAGGCCGAGCAGGCCGAAGAAGAAGCGAACTCCCGCTCTGAAAACTGGCCTCCTTAAAAAGAAAAATCCATATCCCAAAAGCAGACGCCGATTTCAAATACCTCCTCTGTACCGAGGCCCGCCCGCCGCTCCGTCCGCCGCGTCCGAAATTCCCGCACTGCGAAGGACCCTGAGGCGGGCAGCCCGCTCCGGCGCTCACCTCCCAGCATCGCCCGCGCCTATTGGGCCGCCGCACAACAGTTGCCCGCCGTCGCCCCTCCCCGCGCGCGGTGCCTGCTGGGAATGGCAGTCCTTATTGCTGCGAGTGGCAGCGCACACTTCCCAGCAGGCAGCGCGCTCGCCATCGGCCGGGAGCTGGTCTTGCACATGAGAGAACTCGGCGAGATCTTGGCGGTTTGGAATCATAGAATCAGTCAGAGTTGGAAAGCCCCACAAGGATCAAATCATTCCAATCCCTCTGCCATGGGCAGGGACACCCTATCCGTGATCAGGCTGGCCAAATCCTCATCCATCCTGGCCTTAAGCTACTTCGGGGATGGGGTCTTGAACAGGCTTTGTGAAGTCCCACTCATGTTGGGGAAAAAATTCACGTCAGGCTGATGGGGGCTGACAATAACACAGGCCAGCAGGTGTCTGTATATTGTAAGGTAATGTCAGGATGTTCTGTAAGTGATGTTCAGTCCAAACGCAAGCCCTTCTCAACACGTACACATTACTTCATTAGGTAACTGCTCTGTGTGTTGTCATATTGCCTACTTTGCTATTGCCAGACCCTTTCTGATTTTACCAACTGCAGTCTCACACAGTTGTGTGCTGGAAAAGCTTTTTGTCAATGGTTTGAAAAAGCCTGTGTTTGTTCCTGACAGATTGGTTTGGATTTTTAAACAAGTTCTGTGATACTTAAGTTGTTTCAAGTGCACAAGAATGTTTTGCAGAAATAATAATTGCACAGTTTTATGAAAAAGAAACCATGCCTTCAAAGGGTCACCGTGGATTCTGCCTCCCTTCTTCTGATTCTCTTTCTTTTCCTCCTCCTGATTTTCTTTTTTTTCAGGTCTGAGTCAAATCAAGCAGTATTTGTTAAGGTCGCACACTGCATCTCCTTCCTTTGTCAACAGATAACAAACGCATGTGTACCCACATCCACTTCTTTCAAGCTGTTAAGTGGGAGACAAACATGAAAAACTGAAGATATGTCAAAACAAGGCATTTAGAGGATGAAGAAGGAAAATAAAAGGACAGTGATTTTGTTCTGGGAGTTAGTTTGCTGGGAGTTCTAACCTTGAAAAAAAAAGCATTATATTTTCAAAACCGTCATCTTCACACACTACAATGTTAGAGGTAATAAGTAGCTTAAAACAAGTAACTATCATTTCATAGTATGTTCCTCATGATAGTACTTATATAGAAGACTTCCTTGAAAACTAGGGCTACATTAGTAATCATAGGTATGTATACTAGTAATTCTAGGTGCTTTTACAAATATTAAAATATCTGAACTATTCTGAATGTTCAATGGTATCAAAAAACCAAAATATTGTTTGAAAGAAGTGGAGGTCATCACTGCATGATAACATTTCACCTAAAGTATAATATCCCTCTAATATTGGATGATGGTATCTTGAAAGTATGTTAAGATGCTAACAGAAAGCAACAAAAAAAAATCAGTAGATATTTTATTCATTCCTTTAGTGAAAAGCTGATCTTCAGGCTGTCAGTCTGAAAACAACCTTAACAATGAGGCCATACATGTCTAAAGTAAATTCTGCTGACCTGTCTAAAAGTTCAGATTAGCCACAACTTTTCTCAGATATTCCCTATATACTGCCTGTTGTTTCACAAGTTCTCAGAAAAATGGGTATTGACCAAAGAATCAAAAGCACAGGGTGAGTTTCTCAGTATCATCTTTCTCTTTAAGAGCATTTCTGGAATGTGCTGACTACAGCTTTCAAATATGCTTCAAGAATGATCTTAGATTTGATAATTGTGTTTGATTCATCTCCTGAGAATGGGCTTTATGTCTTTTCCATAAAAGTTATTTAATTTTGAATGAAATAAGCAATCTAATGTCTACAGATACAGCTGTTAAGAAAAGTTCCAGTGCTACTTTTAAACAGTAGTAAATATGCAGCATATACTGTACTGTGGTGTATCAACAGTTACACACTTTCAATTTAGCAGTGGTAACAAAAAGTATAACATTTTGAATACTGATTGACAAGAATGCCTGAAGAGGTAGTAATCAAACTAGAGTATGAATTCTTCTAAACCAGAGTCTCATAAGATAATCTAGATTAACCTTGAAATTTTTCAGAAGACTAATGAATCTCTAGAGTAAACGGAGAACAGCACTTTCACAAATGGCTGTTCTTTTGAGAGAGCTACATGTACTCATCAGTTCCAGAAGACATGCAAGTTACATCCTCATTACTGAATGAATATTAAGAATTTTCCTCAAATGACTCAAAATAGCACAAAGAACCTTTGAATCCTCCTCATTTACTGAAAAGGAGAAAAAAAAAAAAAAGTGAAGTGTTCCAAATCATTTAGCCTCACAATTTCATTCTACATTAAGAAAACTAAGGCATAGATTAATTAAACCATTTACTTTGGGTCCTCAGGGATTATTAAGTAAAGTTAGAAATGTAGTCTGAATGTCTTAAGTGGGTTCAGTGGTTTCTCACACAGCTAAGTAGAATGCAATACACAGTTGAGGTACATGAGGGTTCCAGCAAAAAGACCAAGTAAGAGAATGCCAAATGTCTGCAGGTAGTGAGATAATGAGTTATACTTTAGTTAGGTTTGTTTCTGCTTTAGCATAGTGTTTTTCAGTCTGTGATTCATGAACTAAAGGTCTGCAAGATATCAGAAGGCAATATTGGACCAACACATACTTTTCCACATACAGATGAAAATAAGCAAGCAAAAATCTAGAAATGTAAAAGTAATACATTTCCCTTACATTTTGTTCTTGAAAATTACGGCCATAAGCCCTCAAAAGATTGCTTTTCTTTATAAGAAAAATAAATTACCTTTGGATTTTAAAAGCGTGGATTGAAATGGTACAGTGATACCTTTGCATTATGTTCTTCACACTTCCACTCTTCCAAAAATTATAGAATAGAATAGAATAGAGTCAAGCAGGTTGGAAGTGACCTCCAAGATCATCCAGTCCAACTTATCACCCAGCCCTATCCAGTCAACTAGACCATGGCACTAAGTGCCTCATCCAGTCTTTTCCTGAACACCCCCAGGGACGGTGACTCCACCACCTCCCTGGGCAGCCAATTCCAATGCCAATCACTCTCTCTGTGAAGAACTTCCTCCTAACATCCAGCCTATACTTCCCTCGGCACAACTTGAGGCTGTGTCCCCTTGTCCTGTTGCTGGTTGCCTGGGAGAAGAGACCAACCCCCACCTGGCTACAACCTCCCTTCAGGTAGTTGTAGACAGCAATGAGGTCTGCCCTGAGCCTCCTCTTCTCCAGGCTAAACAACCCCAGCTCCCTCAGCCTCTCCTCATAGGGTTTGTGTTCCAGGCCCCTCACCAGCTTTGTTGCCCTTCTCTGGACACGTTCCAGCACCTCAACATCTCTCTTGAGTTGAGGAGCCCAGAACTGGACACACTACTGAAGGTGTGGCCTGACCAGTGTTGAGTACAGGGGAAAAATAACCTCCCTCCTCCTACTGGCCACACTGTTCCTGATACAGGCCAGGATGCCATTGGCCCTCTTGGCCACCTGAGCACACTGCTGGCTCATCTTCAGCCTACTATCCACCAGTACCCCCAGGTCTCTTTCCTCTTGGCTGCTCTCCAGCCACTCTGTCCCCAGCCTGTAGCGTTGCTTGGGGTTGTTGTGGCCAAAGTGCAGAACCCTGCACCTGGCCTTGTTAAATTTCATCCCATTGGCCTCAGCCACCCATCCAGCCTGTCCAGGTCCCTCTGCAGGGCTCTCCTACCTTCCAACAGAACAACACCTGCTCCTAGCTTGGTGTCATCCACAAACTTAATGATGCTAGACTCAATCCCCTCATCCAGATCATCCAGATCATCAATAAAGTTATGAAACTAAATGGCTCAAAACTCTAGCATGTATTTCCTTCCTGTAGTCTTTTTTATTTTTCTGATTTGCAGAATGAGAAAAGTCCTTATGTACTTCACAGACACCTCACCATACCATCCACAATGCTTGGGGGAAAAAAAAAAAAAAAAGCAGAAATAAAAAAAATAAATACGAAAATCATCAGACAGTTCCAAAATTAAAGGGAAGACTGTGCCATCACAAGTGCTAGATAAAAGGATACACAGGTACTGCATTTGGCTATCCTAATTGAGGTTTGAGGACCACAGGCAGGAGTAAAGATTAGAAATTATCCTTTCTAAAAATTACCACAGTATTTGCTTCAAATTTCAGTCCTTTTGAAGTGCTAGACCAAAAAAAAAACCAAATATTGCTAAAAACCTAGTAGTGGTCATATGCCTTAAAGAGTTTGAGAAAGAAGTGGTATGATCACATTCCAAGAAGCAGCTCTTGACTGGGTAGCCTTCTGTGACCATCTGCCCATGCTGTACAAAGAATTTCACTTCTCCCTGAATCTATGTGTCATTCTACAGGGTGACTATACTGACACTGGGAGACAAATGGGGTTACAGCAAACTTTCTTATTTAACCTCTCATTCACACTTCACATTATTTTCCTCAGTGGAAGGATGTGTGTAAATTAAGTGATGGGTGTGGGGTTTTTCCTCTGATGTACTTCTATTAAACTTTAAAACTGTAATTGCTATTCTCTAAGAATAGCAGCATAGCTCTCTGAAGTTCTTAGTTCATCAATCAACATACATTCTACAAGTATTTAAGATAAGCTGCTCTGTAACCTCATTTTGTGTGTGTTTTAGGAGACCAGTGCAACATCCCGTGGTGTCCAAGCACTGTTAAAATGTAGCTAGGAACAGAATTGGTTTTGCGATACGTTTAAGGTCTTTCTGGGTGTCTTTACATGTTAAAACAATTTTTTCTGTTTTATAAAGGCCTGGAACACAAACCCTATGAGGAGAGGCTGAGGGAGCTGGGGTTGTTTAGCATGGAGAAGAGGAGGCTCAGGGCTGATCTCATTGCTGTCTACAACTACCTGAAGGGAGGCTGTAGCCAGGTGGGGGTCGGTCTCTTCTCCCAGGCAATCAGTAATAGAACAAGGGGATGCAGTCTCAAGTTGTGCCAGGGGAGGTCTAGGCTGGATGTTAGGAAGAAGTTCTTCACAGAGAGAGTGATTTGGCATTGGAATGGGCTGCCCAGGGAGGTGATGGAGTTGCCATCCCTGGAGGTGTTCAAGAAAAGACTGGATGAGGCACTTAGTACCATGGTCTAATTGACTGGCTAGGGCTGGGTGATTGGTTGGACTGCATGATCTTGGAGGTCTCTTCCAACCTGGTTGATTCTATGATTCTATAATTACAGAGGAATTTTTGTTTGTTTGTTTATTAACTCTCTCAGAACTCAATAAGAAACTAGAGAGAATCAAATACTATTTTGAATATTCAATCCATTCGATGAGACCACTGTTTTGCCCAATAAAGTTATTACACCTCTGTTGAGAAAACTGCTCATGAGATAATGCTGTCACCTCAGTTCTCCTCACCAAAGAAAGGTGCAGTATTGTTTCATAATAGGATCAAGTCCTTAAGACACTTACTAAAAAAAACATTTCAGCAAATAAATAATTACTTCTTTTACAAATGAAGAATCAGACACAGAGATGCTGAGTGAATTTCTGTTATCATGACGTGATCAGTGAAATTTGTAATAAATGTCAAAGCAAGATCTGGATTTCTTGACTCTTTTTTCTGTATTATGAATCACAAACCCATTATTAATTGTTCTGTGCAAAACATTAAATTAAAAATTAAGATACTGAAGCAGGAAAGATATTTGCAAATCTTGCAACTGTTTGGAAATGTCCTCTGTATTCACTCTCCATGTTAAGCAGTTAAACAGATGAAGAAATGAAATAGAGAGAAGAAGAGGTCCAAAGTGTACAGAGTACCCAATAACTTAATGGACAGAGTATGGGAATCAGATGAACTAATGAAAATGCTGTGGTAGAAAAGCTACACAGTCAGATCCATTGGAAGTTTCACTTTTTTTCTGGAAGTCTTGTGATGCTAACAGACATGCAATTTGAAGTTGTTAAAAGGGAATCATTTTAAATAACTTAAAGCTTCTAAGATTAGGGTTTCTTTGAAGTGCATTAAATTAATCAAAATTAAAGGATTTTCATGAGTTTGTAAAGGATTTGTATGTTTCCTTTGGTCAAGGTCCAAACTCAAATGCATGGACATTTTTTTCTACTTATAAATAAATAACAGGACTGTCTTAGATGTGAAGTGTCTTCACTCATCTTACTTAGAAGCTGTGTTTATAGGTATGCATATATTTCGTCTGGGGAGCACTGGATATCCTATATTTTAGGTGCATTGATATCCTAGATATGCATACAAACAGTACATGCAGTCTAACTATAATGATACAAAGCACTTCTGTTTATCATCAAACATTTCATATATCCCATTACATGTGAAAGAATTATTATCTGTCCTGCTGCAGTACAATGCTTTTTCCTATAATGGAATTTTACTCTGTAAATTTATTTTGGTATTAAAAGGTTCCACTTTATAATGTCTATGGTTCAATCAGTGATCTAAAAGGCACTTAAAAGCTTTGAACAAGATACATAAAATGCTTTCATTGCAAAAGCTCTGCTGTATCTACCAATTTCACCATTGATCTCTTACCATGTAAGGCAGTTCTAGAAGTTGACTATGCTGTATAAAATCACATGGTGGCTTTTGATCTCCAGATGATGATTAAAGCACATTATGGAGGTTTGAAATTTTCTTGTGGTCATTAGCATACTTCCAAACACTTCTGTGATAAATGGTAGTGGTGTTCCCCCTACATGCTATTTGAATAGGAAACCAGGAATCTATAAACTTATTTACTATCCTTTGTAGTTTAGAGGATACAGACCTTACTCTTAGCAATAGAATTACTGATCAAATAGTGATTTCTTAAGGTGATTAGGTGATTAGGCTCTATCAAAATTCAAGGAAGAATGAGGTTATATATTTTTAAAACCTCTTTTGATACAAAGAAGGAAAGCTTCATGTTTTATGCGACTTTGTATGGTCATTCTCTATCTGCAATTCCCTATTTCCCACTGCTAAAACACATTGCTATCACTCTCAAGGTCTCAAGGCTGTCTTTTGCAGGTTTGCCACAGCAGCATTAACTCTGCTGATAGTAAATATATATATATATATATATATATATTTTAATTAAAAGAAAAAAAAAGAGAAAAAAAAAATCTTTCCTATCCTATTTTGAAACTCTATTTATATGGTGGGAAAAAAAATGAAGAAGCATCATATACTTGCTACTTTCTCTAGCAATTTCTTTGGGGTTTCCTTCCACAGAAAATAAATGAGGATGCCACTTTTACATACTTGTATTTCACTTTATTATATTACCTTGCATTTTATTTATTGTTTTTTACCATCTATATCCCACTAGCAAGCAAGGTTTACTGAATGTTACCCACATACAAAGGGAAACAGTATTTGCTCAAAGAGATTACAGTCAGTAAACACCAAATAACTTTCAGAGCTTTCTGTTAGTTGTTCTACTCTATGCCATTCATTCCCCAAAATAGAATGAATATAGGTAACCTGGTTTCTGACAAGTCATCAGTTACAGGCTTTAAAAAAGGAATGAAATCTGGGTCAGGAAAAGAGTACTGGCCTGGGAATGGATGTTCCGGTTGTAAGGGAGACATCTGAGAGGATGGTAAAACTTGTGGAAGAGATGGGCAGGCAGAATAGCAAGGTTAGCACACCAATGAAGGAGCACAGTTGTGTGGAAAAGCACCTTGAATTATTTGAATATAGGAAATAACAGGTTCAAATAACTGTTTTTATCCAGCAGTTTAGCTAATACTTGGAAGAAGAGCAGAACTACAGAGAGTGAGCACTAAAAATTCATCCTATAAGTAACATTTTAATTTCATCTCCAAGCAACACTCTAATATATCTAAGATCTTTTGTAAGGTTAGGCACAGTAGTTTTTATCCAAGGACTCTGTTGTCCTCTGTCAGAAAAGGACAACTAACAAAAAGCAGCACACATTAAACCTTTTTTTTTTTTCATATCAAAAATTATAATCAGTGTTGATGTGAAGAGATAGTTGGCTTAATTGCTTCATATGAACATTCTCTGAGGAAGTAGAAGGGGCAGAAGTCATTGATGGCTTCTGCAGAAGAAATCATACAAGGAAAATTAAAAATAAACCTCTGCATTTTGTTACAGCCCAGACTTTTCTGTCTTCTGACAAAGTTTATTATCCAAACTTAGCCGTTACCCAAAATACTTATTGACTCTTTTCTGTACTCAAGCATAGTATCAAATCCTTCCCATCACAGAATCATAGAATCATAGAATGGTTTAGGTTGGAAGGGACCTCAAGGATCATCCAGCTCCAACCCCCTGCCATAGGCAGGGACACCTCCCACTAGAGCAGGTTGCTCAAGGCCTCATCCAGCCTGGCTTTGAACGCCTCCAGGGAGGAAGTATCCACAACCTCCCTGGGCAACCTGTTCCAGTGTCTCACCACCCTCACTGTAAAGAACTTCCTCCTAACATGCAGTCTAGATCTCCCCTCCTCCAGCTTAAATCCATTACCCCTCATCCTGACATTACTAGACCTTGTCAATAGTCCCTCCCCAGCCTTCCTGTAGGCTCCCTTCAGATACTGGAAAGCCACTATAAGGTCTTGCTGTCCTTCTGTATAGTTCTGGTGTTCGTGGCCATGCTAATCTACATAAAATTTCCATAACGTGTAAAGACATAGATGATTTGCATAAGAAATGCTTTTCTCCAAGTCCCGAATATCACTAAGACACTCTAGAAACTGCTACCACTAGATGTCTCATTGCCTTCAACAGACTGGAACTTGGGGAAGAAATGTTCAACAAAACTGCACAAAAATTCCTTCAGTTCCCTCTGACATTCCACTAGCACTCCCTGAACTTAATCACATGCATTATTATAATCATGCTGCCAAGCAGATTTTAAAATATTTCTTTTTTTTTTTTTTGTTACATAATTTGCCTTCTAATTCAGAGCTTCATTCCTTTAAGTATTACTTTGCTCTAGGATTGGGTAGCATGTCTTTTCTTTCCTCCGTAAATAGTAAAAGACACAATTATATGTTGTACACTGAATTACAATGGCTATTTTTAACTTCTCTATTGATGACCTTGATTCAAGCATAGAGTGTCATCAGTAAGTTTGCAGATGACACCAAGTTAGGTGGTAGTGTTGATCTGAATGAGGGTGGAGAGTCTCTTCAGAGGGACTTGGACAGGGCTAGATCGATGGGCCAATGTTAATGGGATGAATTTCAACAAGGCCAGGTCCTGCACAATAACCCCCAAGCAATGCTACAGGCTTGGGGCAGTGTGTCTGGAGAGCTGCCTGGCAGAAAGGGATTTGGGGGTTGTAATAGACAGGCAGCTGAATATGAGCCAGCAGTGTGCCCAGGTAGCCAAGAAGGCCAATGGCATCCTGGCTTCTATTAAAAATGCTGTGTCCAGCAGGAGTAAGGAGGTGATCGTCCCCTTGTACTCTGCTTTGATGAGGCCACACCTCGAGTATTGTGTTCAGTTTTGGGCACCGCAATACAAGAGAGATGTGGAGGTGCTGGAGCAGGTCCAGAGGAGGGCAACGGAGCTGGGGAAGGGCCTAGAGAATAAACCTTACGAAGAGTGACTGAGGGAGCTGGGACTGTTTGGTTTGAAAAAGAGGAGGCTGAGGGGAGACCTCACTGTTATTCACAATGAAGGGATGTTGTGGAGAGGCTGCTGCTGGTCTCTTCTCACAGGTAATTGGAGGGGGAATGGCCTCAAGATGAGGCTGAGTAGGTTGAGATTGGACATCAGGAAAAAGGTTTTCATGGAGAAAGTGGTCAGGCACTGGAATGAGCTGCCTAGGGAGGTGGTTGAGTCACCAACCCTGGATGTGTTTAAGGGTCATTTGGATGTGATGTTTAGAGATATGGTTTAAGGTGAATCTTGTAGAGTAGGGCCATAGGTTGGACTTGGTGATCCTGAGTGTTTTTTCCAACCTGGATGTTTCTGTGATTCTGTGATACGGTAAAATCCCTACAGCCTGTCTAGAACAAGGACATGGCAGGATTGATATTGTGTTACAAAACGTGATCTGACAAAAAAAAAACCTAAAAATTGATGCTTCTGTGAAAAAGAATTTGAAGAAACACTGAACTGCTAATACGTCTACCCTGCAAATATGCTGCATCGGTTAGAATGTCAAGAGTTAACACAACTGCCTGCCCATTCACTGACTAATATTCTTGTTGTGCTTTCAGTGCATAAATGTTCTCTGTGTTATTTGTATTTTTGTTTTAAAATCTGTGTCTTTAATTTGCTTAATTGGAATGAACTGTATGGAGGACTTTTTTTGGTTTTGCACTTACAGCAAAAGGTTTAGAGAAGCTATCAGTGGAGAAATAGAATCATAGAATCAACCAGGTTGGAAGAGACCTCCAAGATCATCCAGTCCAACCTATCACCCAGCCCTAGCCAGTCAATTAGACCACGGCACTAAGTGCCTCATCCAGTCTCCTCTTGAACACTTCCAGGGATGGCGACTCCATCACCTCCCTGGGCAGCCCATTCCAATGGCAAATCACCCTCTCTGTGAAAGAACTTCCTCCTAACATCCAGGCTATACCACCCTCAGCACAACTTGAGACTGTGTCCCCTTGTCCTGTTGTTGGTTGCCTGGGAGAAGAGACCGACCCCCACCTGGCTACATCCTCCCTTCAGGTAGTTATAGACAGCATTGAGGTCACCCCTGATACCAAGGAGAAAGTTGGGCTCATCTTGAAACTCCTCTGAGACCATTCCATCTATGCAAAGGCACAGAACTAGTGGACTCTTTGACTAGTGTTTGCAAACCGCTTATGATAAGACCTCCATAGTACATGCGGATATCTTTTCCAAAAATTGTATGTTCCTGCTTTTTGGTGTATGGTGGGAAGGGTAGTTTTTATGTTAATACTTAAAAGATATGAGATGCATGTAGAGGTGGAAGGCTCTTTATGCAGAGACCCACCTGCCAGCAATGACAAGGGGCCCTCTGAATGCATATAATACCAATTTAAGTCTGGCTCAGGTGAGCATTAGTTAGATGCGGTCTCTCTCACTTTTAGGACAGTAGTTTGTCTTTTAACCAAGAAGGTAATTTTTTACCATCTGATTACTATTTCATGGCCTCTGTGAATGAGTTTGCAGACCTCATCCTGATTTTATGTAGACAGATGTCCCCCTTCACAAAAACAACTGTCACAATTGGCAATAGTTGTCACACATGCTGGCAGCAGCATGGACTCAGGATGAATGAACGGGAGGCAGGAGAGTGTCCTCCTCACTATGAGTAGACAGCTGAAGACAAGGAATATTTGCAATACTACCGACAGTGCTACATGTTCAGTGTGCAAAATCATTAGTTCAGGCATCGTTCATGTCACCAGTGCTCTTTGCTTTAAAACCCACTTGTTTGGATATTTCCAGACAGTATTCTACTACAATAACTCGATCTAAATGTGTTTGGTTGACTTAAAACAATATCTTGTCCAATAGCAAATTAATAATTAATTTCTTCCTTTCCAATGGTGAATGAGGAAAATTGAAAAATAAAAATTCACTGAAGAAATATGCAAGGCTCTTCAGAAGTTACAGAAACACACATACAGCTTCACACACAACCACAGTACTTTCCCACCCTTCATCAGAGTGCTGTGCTCCTTCTCTCCATCATCATTCTGTCCTCAGGGTCTCATTTGCTTATTTTTCATATCACTGGTACTGGCCCTGTTATTCAGAGAAATACTGTTTTACTTGAGTATTATCTCAGCTCCCAAGACCTCTGTTTGTAAGATCTGGGTTTTTTTCTACTTGAATCGCCGTATTTTCATGCAGACATCTGTTGAAAGGCTTGAATTAATTAATGTGGTAGTAGCAACTAAGAAAACATGATTAATCAGCTTTGGCCTCTGCCACAGTGAACTTCTCAGGGCACTGAGAGATGTACAGAATCTGATGGGCTCTCTGTCTTGTTATTTATTCTTGGAGAATAAGTTATTTTTTTTCTTTTTCCTTTCATGCCACCATATCCTACTTTTGCATCACAGACTTGAACCCACCTCCATCAAACATATGAAAGGTGACCTTGCATATCTTGTGGTGGAGGTGATGAGTTCTGTATTCCCTGCAGACTTGCTGCTTTTTGACGTGAGATGCCAAGCTTTGTCCCTCCTCAGTTTGCAATAGCTTGTGTTCAATTGAAACGTATTAGAAGGAAGGTGATTACCATCTATTGTTGACATAGCTAATTTTTTCAGTAAAGACATGGCTTTGAAGATATTTAAATGATATTAAACCTACCTCAATGATATAAATAAAGGAGCAAGGTCAGCAGTTTTTATGACACCATATACTGACAATACTCTAAATTGTCCACTAAACATTTTTCATTCTCTAAATTGTCCACTAAACATTTTTCATTCTCCACAGAATATCAACATACTGACTGCAATATTTCTTTCTTTGCTCTTTTACTTGCTAATAATCAAATTGCAGCCATCAACCTTTTCATTCAGAACTACTTGCTCCAAAAAGTAAGCACAGCCATTTGAAACAATTTTCTAGCTATCTCAGACGGAATGTAAGTTTTAAATTGTTAAATTGTAAGACTGCCACCTCGTAAACATATTATAATGTATACTGATCTATTTTGGTGAACAGCTGAATAATAATGTACTTAAAAAACAGTTTGAAATGCGACTTCTAAGATACAAAGCAGAGAGGATGACTAATATGAGAATATGGCATTTCACAGCAAACCTAATGAAAGCTTGTGAAAACTGCAGTATCTCATCACCACACTGGCTACATTGGCTGCAATACAGTCAATACTATATTGACTGCTAGAAAGGCTATAAGTACAAAGCATTCCATCTTTCCTGATGAAAGTGACTGAACTGGGCCAAAACTTATGGGTAAAAGAATAAATCTTCTAGTTTCATGAATTTTGTATAACTTATTCTTGAATATTTGTTAAAATTGTCTCCCATCTCCTTGACCAATGTAAACTTTGCTTTTCCTTCATTTTCAAAGAGTCTTCTGAGAATGATCATTAAAGTAATATTTTTAATACATAATTTATCCGCAGAGCCCCAAAATAGAGCCTGCTTTGCCTGCCTTTCTAGTTCAGAAAACTCTAGAGGATACAATTACTTTTAAAAGGATTGGTTCCCTGATCAGGTGGCTTATACTTTTCTGTTATTTCTTCAAAGTAGGAAATGTTTTATAAGTGTTTGCTGTTTACTTGGATTTGCATTGTTTATGCACAAGAGAGCCTTCTAAACAATGGGACAGATCTGTCTAGCCCAGGCATAAAATTATCTGTCCTGTTTGCTCGACACTGTAGAGAGAGATAAAGTAGCTCAAAGTCTACATGCCATCTCTCTCTCCTGCTCGTATGGGCTGTTATTCAAGCATTCATTCTGGGATGAAAAGCTCCCTGTCCCTGTAGTCAGCAATCACTGTGTGTCATAGATTCATATCATAGAATCAACCAGGTTGGAAGAGACCTGCAAGATCATCCAGTCCAACCTATCACCCATCCCTATCCAGTCATCTAGACCATGGCACTAAATACCTCATCCAGTCTTTTCTTGAACACCTCCAGGGACGGTGACTCCACCACCTTCCTGGGCAGCTATGCAACATAGATGCTACATGGCCTCTAATTCTTAATCAAGGCACCACAGCACCATAATCAGCACAGAGAACCAGCACACATGCCCCAGGTTTGAAAAACCAAACACATATGTTTGAGAAGGCAAGAAAAACAACAACAACAACTTAACTTAAAACCATGTTCTATGTAACCAACTAAAGAGATACTTCCTCTAGTGCTGATATCTTTGTGTCATGTAGTGCGGATGAGGCTCAAACTGCTATTTTTTGGTGACCATTTTATGAAAACAGGAAAGGCTACGTTTGCAAATGCTCAAAACAGGGTGTGAGAAAGTTTTGTCACATTAAAAAAAAATGCATGAGGAATTCAGATGCATGGGCATTTGTCATTTCCAGATGCAGCTGGTCAAATAAGAGACATAAGCTTTTTCCTGCAAACATTGTTTTTCACATATGTAGATTGCCAGAGCTTTTGTTATAAATATTAAAAGCATTATAGCATCCTGGAATGATAAAAGTGCAGAGAAGGAAGAAATATGTACATATAGGTGCATACCTTCCCAGGGATATCCTGAACAACATTTGTACCTGGTCTTTCAAACAAGCCAGAAGTTGTGAACAATTATTTCACCTCAGAGGTAGGCTATACTTGGGGTTTTTTTTGTTGTTGTTGTTGTTTTTTAGTCACCAATATCCTAATTTATTAGGTAGAATAATTTTGAATTACTGATACTTAAAAAAAATGGAAAGCATAAAAGACAGTAAGGACATATGGAAAAAAAATTAGGTTATTTGTCCCTGTGGTGGTTTGGGTGTCCCCCACCCCACACACACACTTTAGAAATCACCCAGACTAGACTCAGCCGGCTCTGGAAATATGAATATTTACAGCTAGCACAATATACAAGAGCAGATATTTACAGTATATACAGATATATATACAGAAATATGCAAGGTAAAAAGGTAATACAGAAACACAACTCCCCTCCCAGAAACCTTAGTCCCCAGGAGTGGCTCTCAACCACTCCCTCACCTTCCCCCTACCCCTCTCAACCTTACCCCAGTCCCACGGGAGAATGAAGGCTCAGCCAGGGGGATTAAGAGGCAAGGTGAATCAGCCAAAAGCAAATGGAGGGTGAGGTTAGAAAGCAAGATGGAGTTCAGCCAGTAGCCCCAGCTCCCCAGCAGGCAAAGAGCCGAGAGCACAGCCCAGAGCGAAGTGCCAAGTGAGTGACTTTATCTATGTTTTGCTTTTTATTCTAATACATCTCAGCGAGACTGTGAGGGAAGTAGACATCACCACTGTTTTCATTTCACAGCCTATGATCTAGTCCTTCTCACCAAAACATTCTAGCTAGCTTCAAACTAGCACAGTCCCTCAATGGCAAGCCAAGCATCAGGTTGTTATAAACTATCTGAAAAAAACCTTGCAAAACACCATTTTAAGATGAAGTTGATTGTTGGTTGTTTGCTTTTCTTTTCAAATTAACAACATAGCATAATAAAAATCAATCTCTGCCCTACTGAGGTCATTTTTGCCAAGGCAGTGTGAGCATGAAGTGGATATGAATCGTTAAAGGTGTGATCTAATAGTGTTTTATTGAACTTTGACTCATTGTGAATTTCTTTCTCACATCAATAATAAGCTGCAAAAACCTTCACAACACTAACAAACACAATAGTCAGAACATTGAAATAGTCTTGCTTTGTACTGTATACCAACAAAGGAAATAACACCAACCAAAATCAAAACCATCATGAAAAATAAACAGACAGAAGCACTCTCAAAACCTATAGAAGACGTTCCAAGAAAGAACCAGAAGGGATATTTGCCTAGGAATAAAGGAAGCCTGGGGATTTAACAGATGAGTGACAGAGATGACAGCAGGTAGGAGTGGGCAGCTGAGAGGCTGGTCTGGTGGCAGGGGGAAAAGAATTGCACCTGGTGTTTCTGGGCACAAAAGTTGTTGGGAAGCAGGTAAAACAGGCAGAGGGCAGAGTCCAGACAGAACAGGGCAAAGAGAACCAAGCAGGAGCTACCGAAGAGAAGATGTAGCGAACTGGAAAGCCTTTTCAGCGCTGCGTACAAAAGGAAAGGACAAGCCAGAGACAAAGAGAAAAAAGAAATACTTATCTATCCCAATGGTCTTCCACTTCTCTGGTAAGTAAGCATTTTCCAGCTGACGAAGGAGGGAAACTAAAGCAGACATAGCAGCAGGTAGAATGTACTTGCCAGTTTCACGTTCCCAGCCAAGTCTGCTTTGCATGGCTACGTGTGCTACACTTGGTATCTGCCAAGTTGACCATTTGCAATTGTTCAGAATTTTGTTTGTTTTTCACTGCATGAAACGATCCTGGGACACTTGCATCCAATATGTACTTTAGATTATATGTTGAAGTTTTGTGTATCTAGAAAAACATTAACTGCACAAGAAGAACCTTTTTGCCTGCTACTGGGCAGTTCTGCAGATGCACTTCAGGCTTGATTTGCAACACCCTGCATAAAATTTTGGTGCCACCTCTCTTCAGAGCATTGGCTCAGTCATGCTGAACTATGCCACCTCTGAGGAGAATGCAGTCTATTGTATCTGTTTTATAACCTTTATGACTCAGAATCCAACACAGTAATCAAGACAAAAAGAGCAACTCCAAAAACATTATTTATAATGCTGATGATTTGATACATCACAATTTAGTGAGCAGGTAGAAATTTCAAGCTAGTACACATAACTTTGTCTTAAACAAAAGGTCACATTCTTAGCAAGCTCCATCATGTTTTTCAAGGTCTACAGAGGAGGGTAAAGCTTGGTTTCTTTTTTACTGTCATCATTACTATCCAAAACACATTAGACAGGACACCTCAGGGACCTGAAGCATGGATAGTTTTCCTTCCTATGCATAAGCTGAATTTGAACTACTGACCTACATCAAGACTGGTAAGAAACCAATTGTTGCCAATTTATATGAGCAACTGCAAATAGTTTTGTTGTCTCTGTACATTTCCTACAGAAAATCAGGATACAGACCATGGCCCTACCAGTGTCAACATCATCATTGCAGATGAATAGCAGAAAAGGGTTAGATGTTATCTAAGCAGGGTACTATTCTGAAAGACCTACCTACTTTATGGTTTGATTTCATGCAGAGACACTATTCCAAGCATACAGCTGTCTGGGTCCTGCCTGGTCTGTTTAACCCTTTGATAAGGAGTAGCCACAACAACATGTAATTGTTTCTTAACAAGTCCACAAGCAGGAAAATATAGAATTGGCAATGACTAAGTTCTGTTCTAGTCTCAGTATCAAAAAGCGAAGTTAAGTGCCCAAATCCATTTCTGGTCTCCACAGAGAAGAATTTATTCCTATCTTTTAGAGGAGGCTTTGAAAGTAGTACAGAATAGTAGCTTGAGAAGATGTCAAGGTTCTCAGTAAGCTGACCATCACGGCTGCTCTGACCTTCACACCTATAGCAGAGTACGTTCAGATCCTCCTTGAAGAACTTCTTCCTCACAAACTGAATTTAAGTTGTGCTGATGATGTGAATTTCTTTTATGATGCACTGAGCCATCCAGTGGTACAGGCTGAAACAAACTACTATACGTACTTGTTAATGCATTCCTCCAGTGCCTTTCTTTGTATGAGATGTGTATTAGAGACTACAAAAAAAACAACAAACAAATGGGAAAAAATAAAATATCTATTTAGTGATTGTTGCAAACAAAACTGAAGGTAATGAATGTTTATAATTGTTTAAGGTCAGACAGAAGCAATCTGTCAACACTGACTGAATAGAGTTGGGGGGGGGGAAGGATAAACAAGTTTCAAAGTCTGATTTTTGGCTGTCCATCTGCCCTTAACTCACCCCTTTGAGGTGAGTTACATGCTTTACTGGAGCACATGTCTTATGAGGAAAGGCTGAGAGACCTAGGGCTTTTTAGTCTGGAGAGAGAATACTGAGAGGAGATCTAATAAATGTATACAAATACATGAGGACTAGGTGTCAGGAAGGAAAAGACAGCTTCTTTTCACTTGCACTCTGCGATAGGACAAGGGACAATGGATACAAACTACAGCACAGGAAGTTCCGCCTCAGCTTGGGAAGAACTTTAAGGGTCATGGAGTACTGGAACAGGCTCCACAGAGAAGTTGTGAAGTCTCATTCTAGGGAGACTTTCAAGACCTGTCTGGACGTGTTCTTTTTGTGATCTGTACCAGATTATATGCTCTGGCAGGAGGGCTGGACTTGAAGATATCCAGAAGTCACTTCCAACCCCTAACATCCTGTGATCCTGTGAGATCTCAGTATTTGACTTCCTGCAAATTCTCTGCTGTCATAGGCCTGATAGGCCCAAAATAGGCTTATACATGTCCTGCCTTGCCTAGGCATGTTTTCTTGCTCCACCAGAGAGGCAAATGGACACAAAAGGACCTGGAGCCATTGAGTCTGGCCTGCCCAGGGTCCTGTGGTGTAAGGTACACACACTTAGCTTGTGCCTGCCTAGTGCAAGGCCTGTGCTTTTCCCAAATCAGGGAAGAACGAGCCTGTGGCTTTGCCTAATATGGTATGGTTTGGCTGACCGCCATCCTGATCGGCTATTCTGGTGTCCAAAGGGCAGTTAATCNGTCCAACAAGACAAAGTCCCCTGAAAGTATTTGGGCACTGTCTGGACTGTGGCTAGCCCCCACAAGGGTAATAATAATAATTTGTGAGTAAATGCTTAAATGCCTCTCTGTAATTCTCTACTGCCTTCTGCCAAAGAGCAGAAAGAGCTTGAGCTCATCTAGTGGGCAAGCGGCATTTGACCACAGAACCTTCTCTTCCAGTTCAATTAATGTTTATATACTTTGCTGGTTATTACTAGATCTAGATATTATCCATAGAATGTTTCCATGATCGTGTAAGAACTGAAATATTATTAAAATTAGTGGTCAGGGGTGGTAAGAGTTCTGAGTATCAAAATTAATAATATTACTTTTGGAAAATATCATCTCACATCAATTAATTCCCCCTCCACAACATCTTCTAATATTTTCAGGTAAATTAATTTATCCCAGATCATCTCACTTCTGTGAACGCTGGGGTCTTGTGACTGCAAAAGGTTACTGTTGTATTTGAAATAGGATCAGAGAAGTATCTATATAAAGAAGCAGAGATCCAACCATTGAGGGCTTAAATTAGCCAATAATTAAGTATAGTGTGAGTGGTAGTTTTGTTTTGAACAACTGCAAGCAAATTAAATGCTGAATAATGATGCCGTAGCAATAACAGGTAGAGCTTGGCTCAGCATGGGCAAAGAAGAGAGATAAATACCAATAAAATACAAATAAAATAGAATAGAATAGAATCAACCAGGTTGGAAGAGACCTCCAAGATCATCCAGTCCAACCTAGCACCCAGCCCTAGCCAGTCAACTAGACATGGCACTAAGTGCCTCATCCAGTCTTTTCTTGAACACCTCCAGGGATGGTGACTCCACCACCTCCCTGGGCAGCCCATTCCAATGCCAATCACTCTCTCTGTGAAGAACTTCTCCTAACATCCAGCCTATACTTCCCCCAGCACAACTTGAGACTGTTCAGGGGACACTCCTACAGACACTCTGTCCCCACTGGTTTTAACATTTCATTTCAAAATTTACTTAGATATCAATTTCTGAATGCCTAAAATCGACCCCTCTATATCGCATCAACTCATGTCATCATTCGTTGCTATATTTGAAGCTGTAACAAAATTCCTCCTCATTTTTGAGGAGAAAGAATAACAATGGACAAAAGCCAGAAATTACATTATGGTTGGGTTCCAGCAACCCAACAAACCATCTAACAAAACTAAACAATGTTAATATTTAACTCATTGCTGACACACTGGAAGCAATAGCAAGACTTTATGATATAAAGTGTATCTGAAGTGACTATATTTTGCACTAATCAAGCGAATGGCAGGGCTGATGGTCTCTGATATCCCTGGTTAATAAGTAAATGCTTCACTGATCACAACAGCAATGACAGTCTTCTGTCGTTCTAGTAAAGTTTCTCTACAAGAAGATAGAGCTGTGGTGACAGAATAGCTTGTCCCTCCTGAACAACAATTTCAAGGGAGTATCAAAGGACAACTGGCTCTAACACATATGTTGGCTTATTTCTTCTGAGGAGACGTTATTCAGGTCTTTTCAATACTTCATTTTTGTCTTTTCTTCTTTTTTTTTTTCTTCCCTTCTTTTAAATGAAAAGTAAACTTATTTTTATAATAATTTTTCTGGTAAAACACAGCAATAAGTAATTTTATGGAAAACATTTAACCTTAAAAACCTGATTTTGAGTAACCCTAAGGTCTACTTCATCTGACCAAAATCTGTAGGTCATCTAAGAAACCACTATAAGCACTACATAAAACACTTTAAATCCTGAAGATGTAAGTCAGTAAGAAACATTGTGGACTTCATGGGACCCCCTGCTGATGCAGTATTGTCAGACAAGTCATTGCAGAATCTGAGTATAAATAGCTAATTTAGGATGTCATAGAGAATGAAAAGTGCAAAAGAAAATGTAATAGTTCTGTTCTGGGGACAAAATAAGCTCTAATCAATGTTTCCTTTTCTAAAATAAGTGCAGCAAGTCAATTTAATGTCCAGCTGATGGAGCAGGTGTACTCTGTGTCACAATGTATAGTCCTGGTGTCTATTTTTTCTTACCAAGGCAATCAGGGTTTGGAGGTTACTGGTGATACAGAGCATGTCAGAGTTTCAAGAGCTGTTAGAGGTGAATTGTTACCTACCAAAAAAAAAAAATATAACTGCAGCTTTCTCAAGTCATTATTAGCTACTCATAAATATGAACTGTTGTATAATTGTGCAAGCTACCTCCACTACTGGTATCAGTGCATTTTTCACCAGGGTTTTATTGGACCAGCTGTTTCTATACTTCACAAATAATTCAACATAGTTGTAGTAGGTTTACTGTGTTCTGCAGCAGGTGGGCAGGATAAGACTGTAAACCATCTGTCCATTCATCTATCTTAGACATGTATCTCCCTACTTCAATAATAGTAAAAAATCATATAATTAGATGGCTGATAAAATCATCTCCATTTTAGAGGTGGGAAAAGAAATGAGGCCTGTGCACCTCTATGAAGTTGAACTGAAGTCTGTGATGTCCCTTCTCTTTGCAATAGTACAGTTTTCCTTCATCCTACACAGCATTTCTCCCTACCTGCAACTCCCTACCTACTCCTTTGTGTGGTGTGTATATGAAGTGAAATGGTTTACAAAAAGAGTGGTATGGTTTGCTCTCTTCATGCTAATTTAGTGTATTTGGGCTATTCAGTATATATGGTATTCAGAAATACCTTAAGTAGATGGATCTGGTCTCCGAGTTTCATAGTTGCACTTCACCCATTACCCAGTGAACTACACTGCACATAGTATGCATGAATAATGTTAAATGTGGACTGTGCCAATCTAAAGTGAAACATTAGGGGGCTTCATGTTCAGTCCAGCATGGGAAAGGACAATTTTGCAAAAGGTTAATGAGCATTTGCTCATGTCAAAGAGCACATTCTAGCACCAGCAGTGGGAGGTGTGGCTGTACAGATGATATTCAAGGGTGGATAAATGCTCGCTGGAGCTGTAGAATCTAACATCAGGGCTGATGCACCCTCCCACTGTGTTATGGCTGCTGGTAGAAACAGCCTTGAGGACTGTAACTGCAGAGAAGTTGCTCTCTGGTTCCTCTACAGGAGAGAGCTTCTAAGGGCTGAAATAAGAATCATGTGCTTTCTTTTGTTAAGTTATGAAGAATATTTTCTATCTGCTTCAAAAGCAGTTAAGGCCTAAGCAACAGGAGAATCTTTCTGGAGATGCTTAAAGGCAAGTATCCATGCATACAAAGAATTGCAAAATTTGTACATGGAGCTGAGTGTGCTTGGGCAAGGACTGAGAAGGCAGGCTGTCTGCAGGCAGCTGACTCCACAACCAGAACAGCAGCAGGCAGCTGAAAAGCTGCATCTCCCACAATTACTAGTGCCCGATGTGATCCTCTCTGCAGTAAGATCGACAGTGTTTGTTGTGTCTCTGTCTTTCCCATAGACACCATTGACTTGTTAAGGCAAGGAACATGGCCATCTTATTGCTGGGAACCTTGCAAACTTTTTCTGTAGAGGACAAGCAATAAGTGCAGGCCTGCACCCCTCTTAGTTGTGTTGTATGGTATCACATTTGACAATTTATCTCTCCTATGGTAAGGGACTCTCTTTGCTTGGGCACTTAGCCCAGTATCAAACACAATCTGGTTCAGCTTGACAGAGCCCACTGTATAACACAGAGGGGCTTCGAAGCCTCAAGAGAGATTGTTTCCAAGTGAAGTTGCTGGCTATATGGTGAACCAGAGGAAAGTTTCTAACAAGACTGTTCAGTGGATAGAAGGGGTTGCGTGTTTCCAAATAGACAGTGGGTAGAGACATCTCAGTTAAGCTCTGTGACAGTAATTACTATTGAATCACTGAATTTCTTTCTGAATAGTGAGCTGCTCTGTGTGTGCAAAGCAGCATCAGGGTCCAGTTTAAAGCCTGTGTTTTACTGAAGCAGTGCATCCTGCTAACACAGGATCTCCTAGCCCCAGACATTTCATGGCATTTTCCTTCATCGTTGCCCAAACCTCTCACTATACATGCAAAAGTTGAGGCAAGTTCAAACAGTACAAACCAGCTTTGTTTTGGCACAAGAACAACAAAGCATTGTTGTTCTCCAAGCAGCATAAAAGCATGATGTTAGCAGTGATGCCAACAAAGTGACTCCTGGGCTGACAGGGCATTCAGAGCTGCTGGCACCAGAGGCAGGAGCCCAGTCCCTGGAGAAAGCAGCGTGGCTACTGTGAGGTATGAACCGCTTGCATCCACACACACAACAGAAGATGCACTTAAAAAGCGGTACGAAGAGGATTGGTGCACACTTCAGCTCTGCTTGCAGCCTTTCTGAGCTGCTGGCTCTCTGCGTGGCACGGCTACAGGGCAGCCGGAGAGCTGGCACCCCGCTGCCGGTGCATGGCCTGAATCCGAGGCTGCACACCCTTGGTCCTCCTGCCGGAAGCATGCTGCTACTGCTCTGAGGCTTAAGACTGAAACCAAATTAAATTAAAGCTCCCTCTTTAGCAAGCGAAAATCCAAGGCAAACTCTAACTGGAAACCGGCTCTCAGTCCGTCCGTTCCTTTCAGATGTTTTACACACAGGCACACATAGGCAAAGTCACACTCACCTGGGGGGTCACACAGCAGTAATATCAACACTCCATCTGCTTACCAAGAAAGCCAACATAGTGTTAAAAAGCAGGCAGGATGCTCAGACCAGATTGGACTTTAGACAGGAAATTATCTTTTCAAATTTTGGTTGAACGATAAGAAGCTTTTAAAACTAAAGAAATGAATGATGTATGCAAAGCTGTACTTGAAATGATTCTGGTGTTGCAAATTGCCATGCTCTTACTGTGGAGCTGATGAAAATAAATGAAGCTCTGCGTTGCTGGGCTTTTTCCTCCCCCTTCTAATAAATGAAATGAAAAAGCCCCATTATTGTGCCACCTGCTTCAAATTCCTAATTGTGGTAACTGAATTCTGAAATTGTTTGCTAGCTATGTAATACCACAGGCATTAAAAATACTGAGAGGCTATTAAGTTCTTTAAAACACAGCACTGGATAAAAAGGTGCAGCTATCTTCGGATTTTATTTCCAGGAAATAACTTTTCCAGTGGAAAATGTGTTCAAATCCTACAAGTGCATCCTTAAAAAAACAGCTAGAGAAGCTGCAAAATAAAGACCCAGGAGAAGTCCCACAGCAGATTCAATTATTTTTAAAAGAGAACAGTACCTCGTTCTGTCTGCACTTCTCTAGCACAGAAACGCAAACATTTCAGAAGACAATAGAAATCACATGAAATTCAAATGTAATGTTTTTGATGAACAGGTAGGTGTGTGCACAGATACATTGCAGAAGTGCCTATAACCATGGAATCACGCTATATGCCTGAACTATTGCTTCATGTGTGTGTAATGCAGCTCATTTAATTCCTAAATTTCGAGTTCCAATTTTAATAATGTTTCGACTCTGATACCTAAATTCATTTTACAGATTCTTCAAAAAGCAAACAGTAATTACTGACATGCTGGAAAGAGTGGTTCCTGAAGTGTCTTATTGTTAGAAATAGTTTCTCTAGATTTCTAAATCCCATTATTTTATTTATTTTAATAAGAAAGGACAGGAATTTGTTTAACAGATTTGCTGTAAAAAGTTGCCCCGTGCATGTGGTAGATCTATTTGTGAAATAAAAGACTATATATGGATAATAGATATATATGCAGATATGTCTGTCTATGTATGACTTACTAGACACAGTGCAACCATTCACGTTAGATTAGCTCCTAATGTATAAAACCTCAACACAGAAATGAGTAAAGGGTTAAAATAACAATCTCGGAATTCAAGTCAGCTGTGACAATATTCAGCACATTGAACTGCTGAAATCTACATGGAATTAGACATCCCTTTGCCCATCAAACCAAATTAACCAGTGTGTTATTACCTTGCATAAGCATCATTTTAGAGCATAAGAGACAGGAAGAAAAGAGAGCATTTCTCATCACACTTATTACTAGGCAATTCTTGTAAAACCTCTTCCATTTGCTGCTGTCCCCACTTTCCAGCTCCAGAGGCAGAAGTTAACGAGCAGCCTTAGAACAAATCCCAGTAACAACAATTCTTTCTCATCTTTACACTGGCACACAAAGGTGTCCTGTTGGCAGCAAAACCTGGCTTCATCAAACAATAGGATATTCTAAATGCAAGTGCAAACACTGTAATTTGAATATTTAAAAAAGAAACAACAGAACAAGAATAAGGGAACAACCAAACAGCTTTGCTGACAAAAGAGAGTTTAGCAAAAAAAAAAAAGTTAACTCTAAATTGATCACAACAGAGAGTAAGTGCAGGTGGAATTTAGCAATTGCTATTTAAATAACATTTATAAAAGGCTACAAACAAAAAAAAAACACAGGCAGGTCTTGTCAGGATTAAGAATAAATGTAAAGTTACACATTCCCAGTTAACTTATGTGATTGTTTTACTTCTCTTGTCATATACAGGTTGACAAACTTAGAATTGTGTTTGGATAGATATTTGAAATTATATGATGATTAATTTCTACATACATATTTTAGCTCTTGACTTGCTTGCAAACTAGTTGTTACAATTGCTGATTTGATTATGTGCTAGTGTTAAAGTGCTAGCTGAACCAAAGTCCTGACAAAGAATGCCTGACTTTGAAGCCCTGCTGCTACTGCGTGCTTGTCCACCTAGGCCATATGCTGTTAGTTCTGCCCCTCAGTTAGATAATGTCCTCAACCACAAAGGATTTCCAAAATGGCCACACAAAGATCTATGCACTTCCACTTGCTGGAGCTGAAGATTCCCGTATATATACCTCTATAGACATTTCACTATATTCATTTTCAAGCAATCCTTTCAAACAACGTTTTGGTGAGAAAGCGTTTGTGAAAAATGTACGGAAGAGGGCAAAAATGCAAGGGATCATTGCACTGTGATCCTTACAGGAACAAATGTTTGTGAGTGTTTCTGTAAAACTAACCACATCTTGTTTGTAATACACTGCCTGACATTAGAAAGAGAATATTTAAAAATACAGGCTCACATCTGCAGAAAGAGCAGTGCTAATTATGAGAAAACACAGAAAATGGATATAAAATGCAGTAATATATGCATAGGGTTTTTTTAACTCCTCTAGAAGTGAAAGGACTGAAAAACTGGTAAAAGGGGAATAAACCAAGCATTAAATATAAACACACATGACTATCTATCTAGAGTATCTTATTTAGATTTTTCAGCTATTTATTGTCTGTTAATTTCCTGTGTTCCTGTGTTTCTATTGAAGCATCAAACACCAAAGCACAAACCTTCAAACTGGCTGTGCATATTTAATAAGCACATAGACACACACTTTCTATATGCTCACACAGCTAGCTAGATGCCAGTGGCATGTGTTTATATATCCTGAAATAACTACATTTGGTAGAGTTGACTAGCACAAATCAGTAGTCTTTTTCATTTGTCTCATGTAATAAGGCAAACTTTTCCTAGCATGATTCCCTCCGAGTCTTTTGTACTGAACTTCACCAGAAAGCTGTAGGTAGCAAGTTTCATCTGTATATCTAAGGCTCAATATGATTATTTTTTTTTTTTTGGTATTAAAAATGAAAAGAAAAAGCAGGGGAAATATTTTGAAAGTCAATTAAAATTTTGTGTACGTTTTCATTTTTTAATGATAAATTAAGTTACTAATTTTGTCCGTGCTCTTTGTAGACACTGCAGGTTTAATTGCTAATTGTTAACTGCGAATGAATACATTTGCATATTAATTAGCTCCCAATTTACATTTTTAATTTGCTTCCTTCAAAAGGTGCAAGATAAAAGGTCGTGTTATTTTAAATAATTTATGCTTTATTGCATGAAATACGCTAATATGAAATGTGCCTACTAATTTTAACCCCTTTTCTAAGAAGCAAAGTGAAGAACATTAAAAAGAAAGACAAATCTGGCGATGTTTTGGAAAACATTATGCCATGTTGTTCTTCAGCATTAGAACTTGCGTTTTTTTTCTGAAGCCTGATCTGGTCGAAAATTAATGCATTCTTTCCTTCACCATCAGTTTAAAAAGTGATGGTATATTTGAAGAACAAAACAGCTGCCCAAGCGGGATTGATTGTTGTTTCCTGCAGAGGAATAACAAAAAAGGTTCTCCCTCTCTCTCACCCTTCCCCCCGCCCCGGCCCCCCATCCCACCGCTCAGTATATTGTCCAAGGAAATTAAAACTGTATACAGTAAAAAGATCATTTGCCAAAAGCAAGGGGAAAGCCCCATGTTGTTATATGTCCATGTGTACTTACATATCAGGCTTTTGATTTTAATAGTCAACAGGGATAATCAAACAGGAAAAGGATGCCCCGCCTTCCACGATCGTAACAAGATAAGCTTAAAGAAGAAAAGTCTGTCTGTTTGTTTGTTTTATGTGACCTCGAGGATCTTCATAGAGGGGAGTTTCAACATGCTGTTCTATACATATCAATACAAATATGGCTAGGCAAAGATGGTATTACAAGTGATCCTACTGTTCCGTAAGAGAGTGTCAAATAGAAGCCTACAAATACAGAAGCACAGATCTGATCGCACATTACCACTGATTACATAAATATCTTCTTTTGTTTTGATTTCCTTTTGTTTGCTCCAGCAAATTCACTCTGAAGAGGGTTGTGCTTACTAAAGCTTTTGTTGCTGTAGTTGTTGCAAGTAGGTAAGAATACTACTACCTGTACAATGTCACAGAAATAATACAGATACACTTGGAACAAGAAATAATCTTTCTAGTTAGGAAAAGAATGAGGTATTTAGCCTGAACACTGTAAGATCTTCCACAGGAGAACCAGATCTGAAAAGAAATTGTCTGTCTTCCTTTCCCCTGTGTCATTACTTAAAAAGACTAATAACTGTGACTCATATATATATACATATATATATATGAGAGGCAGTTGTGTCCTAAACAGCAGACAGAAACATAACAAGTTTTAGGAACAAATTCTGCAGCATAATGGAAAATACCTGTTTCCCCCAGCTTCCTGAATGGAATCTCTTTTCCTTTCTAGATTAAAGAGTCTTCCAACCGTAATCAGCAAAACAGCTTTGATTAGATTTCCAGTAGCACATCAACCACATTAGAGATTTTTAAACAGAACTTGTGGTTTTGGTTGCTTGACAAGGATTAAAAAAAAACCCAAACAACAACAACAACAAGCAACAAAAAAAAAGCCTTAGTTCTACCACACACAAAACACTGGGAGAAATAACAGCAATGAAGTATTATTCCCTCTAGATGTGTCAGCTGCATAATCAGCTCTTCAACTGTATTACTACAATTCTTGAATTTGTAGATCTGTTTCTTTACTTCTACACTAGCATAAGAAAAGCACTGCCAATTTGTCCATTTAGAGCAATCAAGATAACTAGAAAGCAGTCTCAATATTTTTCATTTCAAACAACAATGACATTACATGAAAACAACCAAGACCATCAAAACCCATCAGTTTCTAGCAATCATAATCTACTAAGGAAGGTAAGATTCTAATAACAAATTAGAGATGGTTGGAAAGAAATTACCTTTGATGGGGTGAGGGGGTTGGAATGAAGGAAGAAAAGAAGGAGAAGAATAAGATGAGATCTGGGTTAACACATATCGGTTACCTGGACATAGCTGACCCTGACATTTTGTAATGTACATAAAGAATGTAATGAAGCCAGGGGCACTGTGATTTAAGAAAATCTCAGAAAGCATCATCCTTTTGTAAGTCTTATTTTCATCATATCAGTTTCATTAATGCTTCAGTGCATTGTACTTAACTCACTAACTCACTGCTTCCAATATTCAAGGATTAACCACAATTCTTCTAGATTTGTTCTTTATATTTAATCATAGGTGGCAAAAAAAAAGTCTGCAATTCACAAAAAAAAGTGCAAAAATGTAACTGCAGGAAAATAGCAGAGTACTCTTTACCACGGTTTACTTTTAAAGTTTTCCTAAACAAGCACTGAAATTTAGCAATCAGCTTCAGTTAATAAAGGTACTTTATAATAGGATAGATCATGGAGCTATAGATTTGTGAATGAATGGATCATCTTTGACATCCATCCTGCTTTTGCTGAGAGTAGTAGTCAAAACACTTTTGCTTCTTGCAGGTGATGCTAATCTGCAGTATAAGTTGTATTCTCAAGATATCATCTATATATCATATCCAACAACTTTCCAAAATGAAAATAATTTCCACTTTAATCAAAACAAGGAGCTGCAGCATGTGCTTGGCTAGGTTGTGACTCACTCTTGGGGAGAGACTTGAGCTTGGAGGTCAGATCCTCTGCTAAATCAAACTGATGAAGCTCAGTTAAAATTAATGGGGCTATCACAGTTTACCTATCTGAGGGTATAATCTTTCTGCTTCTAGCACCCAGCACTGCCAGCTGTTTTCAAATACACCTGAATGTCAGTATTACTAATTGATGTCTACACAGCATCTTTAATGCAGGTGGGTATAATGCACTTTACAGATTTTTGTGCCATATTCTACCCACAGAAACATTGGACTAAATCAGGAGGAATGCCACAGAAAAAAGCATAGTGGGGAGAAGTAACAACATATCCTGAAACAGAAAGTGCATCTGGCTATTATCTGGATTATTATTTGCATTCTGCTTGCAAATGCAAATAGTTCTGAGGTAGAATAAGGTAGAAGTTCAATAGTACCTGTGTACAACTGAAGAAGTTGTGCATGGTAATAATTCCTCGATTTTACTTATGACAAACAGTAATTAGCTCATGGTTATGGAAATATATTCTTACCCAGGTAACATTTTTTCATTGCTTGTATTGCAGACAGGAGCACTGCAGCTAAGAACATGCACAATTAGAAAAAAAAATATATATATGATGATAAAGAGTTTCTAAGATTTACTGTGTCACAAATTCTACTAACATTTCTCCCAGTTTTCAGCTACATGTGTATTTATTCAAGCAATAATTGATCTGTAACAAAACCACAAGGCAGGTTGAAATGTGATCAGATTAAGACATTCTACTAAGGAAGACTATTCTGTCACAGGATCGAGGTTCACCATCTCAACCCAGAACAGTTATGTCTATTTCCCATGCAATTCATCCAGAACACAGTTAGCTCTATGATTGAAGAGGTGCATAGCTGTCACTCCTGAAGAGGTAATCCTTCATATAGAGAGACATTAATCAGTTGAGGGATTTACAGATCAAAGCCAGAACCAGAGCTCGTGCCAACAGTGGCCATAGAGAGGAGTGGTTGTACAGAGCCCTGGTAGGTGCTCCACTGTTGTGCCTATAGACTACTGGCTAAGGGATGGACCATGCTATCCTGCAGAACCAGAATGCTTGAGTTGTGATACACATTAATTTCAGGGAATGGTGGAAGAGGTATAGTCATCGAGCCTTGGATGGAAAGCAACATCCTAGGTAAGTCTGTATGGCACACGTACAATGAATAAATTGACTGTGGTACCAGCAGCAGCACAGTCCTGCACATGAGCTAATGAAGTCCATTAAAGAATGCAGCGTAGTCATCCAGGAATAACTCAGAGCTGTTATCTTCAGAGTCCACGAGCACCTGGCCCTCACAGTCCTGATCCACTGCATGGTGAACTAGATAACCCTCACAGCACTCTTACCCCATAGCTAGCTGTGTATCCAGGTCAGCAACACTTTGGGGGCAGCTTGTTAGAACTTGCAGAGATGAAGCAACGCAGAAATTTGGTACTTGTGATATGACTGGAGGACAGAGATCGAAGAGTGATAAACACACAAAATGCTTGGGACAAGAGCAGAGAAGGAGCTGCGAGAGATGGACTGAAAGTTATTTCAAAACTGATTATCTCTATTGCTATTTTATTTTTGTGAGATACTCAATGAAATGAAGGCTGATACTTTAGAATCTACTTATCATGCTGTGACAGTAACGGTTGTCAGGGTAGGCAGATGACTACTTTAAATCTGTAAGACCTCAGTAGCATCTGATACTGGTTTAAAAGAACCATTGTAGTGTGTAAATGTGAGACACTAAGTGTGATGTATGTGTGTCATGAAATGGTGGACTAGCCCTGAGATCTTTTTTTAAAGCGGTGGCTTGTGCCAAAACGTCACTCATCAGTAAAGGATCATTTTCTCTGAGGAACTCTTGCTTGCTCCAGCATGCTTCTGTAGCATGTAGGCAGGTTTACATCCTCATGAAACAGCCTTGTTTTCAAATACTTCCTAGGACGCATAAACAGCATTACATCAAACAAAATGCTCAGTGCTATTGAAAGTAGGAAGCCTGATTCTCCTTATGCTGGGTTGAGCCTCAGGACTAAAGCAGCAACACAAACCAATTTGTGTGGTTTGTAAACTGAGAACATTTTCCATGTGACTGAATGGAACAGGAAGCACATGTCGAGAGCCCTCAAGTAGCATTTCCGCAGAAGGATTCTGTTCACTGCAATGAGACCTTTAAAAATATCCAAGATGTGAAAAGATATTTGAGAAATTTTCATGAAGGATTTTTAGTACCCTCTGTGGTAATAAGCAGAAGGTGTTTAATAAACATGATATGCAGCAGTTGCTAAGCAGAATCTGATTTATGTACAGTAGCAGCTAGAAGCAACTACACATCAGGGTTGTACACTTTGACTGTGAATTCTGATTTTCTGATGGAGGCAATTCTGCTGAACTTTATTTATAATCAGCTTACAACATGGGTAACAGTATTATAAATGCTTCTCAAATTACAGAGCAGATCTTGTTGTCTTCATGGGCAAATGAGAAACCTACATCACGTGCTTTAGTTGTAATACGGGTCATTGTCAAGAGTAAAACACTTTCAAAACCCTTTTGATAGTTGAAATCATACAGAATTCTAAAACAGGATGCATGATAAGTCTGTGTACCTGAGGTAGTACTGCATTTGCTCAGTACATTTCAAAACCAATTGTCCCCGGTTTCATACACATGCTCACATGCTCCCTCCCCCCGCCCTTAAATTATATAATAAAAGTCAATAGATTTCTGAATGGATTACACTGGAATCTGTATTGATGAAGAAGAGGAAACCAGAAGCCCTGGTTACACTACTCCACTAGTGTAAACAGAGCACAATTCCCTCACCAGCCCAAACCGGTTTGTTGTGTATCAGGGTAACAGATATCAGAGCCTGGTGCACGAAACAGAGCAAGGCAGAGATCATTAAGTGACATTCAGGAATCACTCTGTCTGCACACAGAACAAAAGTGAGGATGTAAGCTCTGCTTCATATAGCACTAATCAATTACAGTGCTCTATCCTTCTATTATAATAAGTCAGTAAAATCAATGAAGTAATGTGTACTCAGACTAGATAAAACCTAGCAAGAGAGGAAGAAGAAGGGATATTGGGAAGTATCTCAACTTCTCTTCCTCTTCCCTTTCCCCTTTGCTTTTCTTTCATCAGTACATTATAAAAATTAAAAGAGTAGGCAACTTAATAGAGCCCTATAATGGATTGGACCTCCTAGCAAATGGTTAATATTCATATCCCTCAAGTTAAATAGACAAAGAGATATTGCTGCAGAAAAGTCTCTCAAACCAGTGAAAACATTTCTGGTCCCAAATCTGTCCACCACATTGGAAGTAAAGCAGCAACAGAATTGTGTCAAGCAATAAGCTTCATTTTAATCTCATGTTATCACATGGCTATAATAATAATGATATTAAATATATATCCATGCTTTTTCACCCATCTAGACAGACTGATAATATTCTTCAATATCTTTCCCTTCATATGATGTCCCATATTTTTCAACTAGGCCAATCCTGTAAGCCATTTGATGCACAGACCCTAGCATACCAAACTTTCCCATTAAGAGACTGTTTAAAGAGCAAGGGCTCTGCAGCAGAGCACACACACACTACTAGTTTTGGGGGTCACAGCAGCACACACACAGGAGTAAAAATGAAGGGGCTTGAGCAGGCAGAACCAGAGTGAGTGGAAGGAATTCATGACTGGAATGAGGTAGAGCTGGATTCTAAGTCCCTGGACAATTGTCCTATTCTCCTCCTTTTGTGGTGTCATACGAGATCCAGGAAAATCACTTGCAATGCAGTAAGAAGAATAAACACATCCACAGTCATGCAAGAGAGAGGATGCCAGACCTAGCTCCAGTACACACAGAGGTACCACACAGCCCCCTATCTAACGGCTGCCAGTACTGCTGAACTCTATAGGAGTCAGAGGAAGAGGTTTGCCTTACATTTTTCACATGATCACAGGATGTCTATGTGGTGATAGGCTTGATAGGCCAAACATGGGCTTATCCATGCCCTGGCTTGCCCAGACATGTTCCCCTGCTCCCCCTACTTCTGTGCTGGGGGAGGCAACTGTGGGAGGGGAGGGCGAAAGCCCTGCTTCCCCTAATATGATGAGGCTTGGCAAAGTGCCATTCTGATTGGCTAATCTATGTCCAATGCCTCCTTAGTCTTGGGCCGGATATTGATAAAAGGGATAAAGAGGTAGCACGGTGTGCTACTGCTGCCTCATTTGCATCCTGAATTTGCCTGGAGAGCTTACCAGGAACAGGCTCTAAATGCCTGCATGTGATTGGCCTGCATAGCCAGTGTGACATTGTGCTGAGAGCTGAGACTGCCTATCACAAGACATCCTGCCTGCACCTGAAAGTCTCCTGCTAAGACTAGAAGTCCTGGAAATACACAGATCGTCCAGAGGAGCCGGGAGACAAGGTCAGAGATTGTCTGCCTCCTTTCCCCAGAAGCCTGGGAAGAATCAAGTCTCAACGGCCGACAAGCCAGAGTTCTGAAATAATTTGGGTACTGTCTGGGACTGTGGCTAGCCCTGCAAGATGGGTGATAACAATTTTGTGAGTAAATATTAAAGGACTCTTCCAGCATAATATTTGCATTTGCCACTTTAAAAAAATAAATGATCTAGTTTTGCCTGTTCTCTGTGTGTATAAATTTCCAAACTGTGCAGTTTTGAACATTATTAATAAGTTTTCTGGCAAGTTTTAATGTTAATAATCAGTTTTCATAGTTATTAACAATCATTGTCTGGATATTGAAATTAATACAGATTATTAATTTTGCATAATCCATCACAGTCTATTCCTAGAGCAAATTTTTCACCCTAAGTCTGTGAAGTGACCAGCAATGAAGACACCTTCTCCATACATGACATGCTATCATTCCACCAGTAAAAAGTACAGTCCTCTCTTTGGTGAACACCAAAGCAAATCCTGCACTTCAGGGCATAGAGGTGGTGCATAATAATCCTCAAAGCCCACTTTGTTTACAGTGTTCATGTGTTATGTTGAACTAGGTTCTCACCCTTTTTCCTGTTGGTCTGTGAGGTTTGTGTTTCCCTCTCTCAATCAATAATGGCTTAACTAGCAAATACAGTTCCCATCCCTCAGCACTAATAGACCCTCATGCAGTCAGGAAGCATCAAGACAAACCCTCAGTTACCATGGTGCACCCTGTTTAATGTATGCATTTTTATGGCCTCTGATGTATATGGTTCCATTACTGTCTATGAATACAGAGTACTGGTGCTAGTTAATGTATTATTTATTTTATTACCCCTTTGTATAAGATGGTATTTGTAATTTGGGATTTTATATACTTTGGTTCTGTAATGGTTTCATAATGTGTACACAGCTCAATAATTAAAAAAATATATCTTACCACCTCACCTCCAGAGCCAAGTTTGTTCACACTGCTGACTGCACAACCCAGCCAGCATACTTCTCCAGCTGTCTGCTCCCAGCCCCACTACCAGGACCTGGACTCACCAGCACCTTGAGAAATGCAGCACCAATTTATTCTTCCTGGGATAAGAAGGAAGTTTCCTAGAATTTTCGAGTTTTCAGATTTGTAGACCTCGTGCTTGGCTGGCTGGCATGTCCCTTTGTTTCCAAGGATTGCTTGCAGAACAAGGGCTGCCTGACTGCTTTGTGCTCGGCTGCAGGCAGAGTTTCATCTGCGCAGTAGCAAAAGCATTTTCTCTCTCACCAAAGCAAGTTTCTGCCAGTACAACTTGCTATAAGGCATACTGCCCAACAAGAAGGACCAAAGAGAAGAGGCAATTTCTCTCTCCTGGCAGTGCAATCTGTGTCTTCTACATTCAGCTCCAGCTGGCCACCCAGCCCTAACCTGGGTGTCCTGCAGTGCTGCTGATCCTCCAGCTGCCTTGTGATGAGAATCTTGTCACTCCTCCAAATGGTCTGGAAGTTCACTAGCAAAAATTCACAGCCATATCTGTGTTTATGTATTTGGTTTAGTACTGTTTCCCGGTTCAAACACTTGTGCTAAAACTATGACTTGTCCAAATATATAAGGATAATAAAGCATAATACACTACTACTTTGACTTCCTCCTCATGGACGCCAGCCAAACCACATGGCACCTGCACAGAAACCCTTTGGTTTCAGTCTTGAGTCCACAAGAAGCCACTCTGCCATCACAAAGGGTATTTGCCAGTTCTTGGACTGAAGGAGGTCCAGCCCTTAAACCAGTTTGACCACTGGCCAGGAAGATAATGTTGGGGGTAGACTGAGGTTCTCTGTAGCACCACAGGCACTTGTTGGTTTTGTCCAAAAAGGCGACAGTAATTCGAAGTCCACAGATGATAGTGTCTTACTGCTGGAGGGAGATGGGAGCAATATGAAGGCATAGTTGCCAGAAGCAGCTTCATCTTCCCAGCTCCATGGCCAGGAAAGCACAAAGGCAGGATCAGAGGAAGAGGAGGAAGATACTGAGGAAGACACAGAGAAAGCCTTTGCTTGGTTTATGCTAGCAGCAGAGGGAAGAGTCATTAAAACAAGATCAGAGTTTGCTATGCTCATTTCACCTCACATAGTCTGAAATGGGGTGATGCAATGATCAAAACACCAAATTGATACAAAGTCATGAACAGACTTATTGGCAGCACCAGAGCCAGGCTGTCTGACACACATCCTTGCACACAGGCAAGTCTCTAGATGCCACCTTTATCCCAGCAGAAACATCTAGCATAGCCTCTGTGCATGCAGACACAAGGAGCAGGGACTAGAGCAAGGACCTGAGAGGCACAGAGCACAGTGCAACTCAAAGAACTGTGGGCAAGTGGTGAGATCTAGGAAAGACGGAAATGAAGAAGCATTATATGTGTCAGTGTTCAGCACACACAAGACTGCAAAACTCCCCTTTTTTAATCAGTTGGGCAAAATTATTAAAGTGATACTGAGAGAAAAACACCCAAACACAATTGTGAAGGCCTTTGTAAGAGTGAAAATGTGGCAAGGAGATCTTCAGGATATGCAGCACCAAAATAGGGAAAAGAAAAATTAATCCAGACTTCCAAACCCACTAACAAGGACTGTCCACAGTAGAGAGGGTTAAACACCAGAAAGGATAGTACTCTGCCTTGACTATCAGTATTTCTATCCAAATCATTTGTGTCAGAGGATTAGTGAGCTAGGTATTCACTGCCCCTGGAGATGTTTAAGAGGAGTCTGGATGAGGCACTTAGTGCCATGGTTTAGTGAATTAGAGGAGTTAGGTGATAAGTTGGACTCGATGATCTTGAAGGTCTTTTCTTTCCAACCTGGCTGATTCTGTGATTCTGTGAAAGAGGACTGGATGACTTTGTGGTGAAACTACTGGGTAGGAGATACAGGTTCAGCTTCTGCCTTTCCTGTAATCTTGCTGAGTTTTCTCTCTCTCTGCCTTAGAGACAGGCAAGGGAGAAGAGAGACAGGCAAGGGAGAAGAGGTGGAG